>VWPU01020530.1:0-43710 GCA_013398955.1 Callaeas wilsoni
GCCCGGCCCGGCCCGCCCCGCCGCGATCCGCACGCCGCAGCCCGCCGGGCGCCGGGGCACGCGGTGGCACCGGGAACCTGCGGCAGAAACGCACAAAGCTGCACCGGGAGGAGAGGCCGGGTGGGCACGGTGCGAGATCCAGCATGCAGCACGCGGACAATGCCAGCAGCCTCGCGGAGGCAGAGGGAGAAGCCCCGCGTTCATGCGGACGGGGATGCGGCCGTACCTTTCTGGAGAGGACGACTTCTCAGAGTTAACTGACATCAGCAGCTCAGTCTTCTGCTTGATTTCTGGAAAAATCAGAAAACGTTCACCACCGACGCCGCCTGCCCTCGCCTTCCGGAGGTCTCCCTTCCCTGCGCCCTTTTGTCCGCCGGAGGCCCGGGACGCGGCGCTGTGCGAGGCCGCCCAGCCGCGCTCGGAGGGCCGGGCCCGCGCACATGACCGCGCACGGCGGGCGGAACCATCGCCGAGCGGGGGGCGCCGCTCCGCGCCCGAGCCCGCGCGGGCACCGCGGGGGCCGCGCCACCGCTGCCGACGGCGGGGGGAGGCCGGGGGGACCTGCCGAGGGGAAAAACGCCGAAACAAAGGATTCCCGGCACGGATCTTCTTCCCGGGTACCTGGCTAAGAGGCAGTGCACACCCGCGAAAGCCTCCAGATCAAAAGCCCTGAAAAATATGGCTCTTTGAATCACTTTTGTCACAAAGAGCAAGGTATTAAATCCCTACTTTCATACACGGGTGAGAAACCAGACGTGGAAAACGCTAGGCACACCGGGATTTTGGTTTTCACTGGCCTGCCTCTAATGTCCCCCAAATACACTTTGCAAAGTAATGTTTCCTTTTCCTTTCCTTTTGTTTTTTCAATACCTAGTAATGCACCCAGAGGGTGGTTGGGCACTGGAACAGCACCAGGATGACGGAGTTCTAGGAGCCTTTGGACAATGCTCTCAGGCACAGGGTGAGACCCTTGGGAATGGTGCCGTGCAGGGCCAGGAGTTGGACTTGATGATCGTGGTGGGTCCCTTCCAACTCAGCACACTCAGTGATTCTGTTATTCTGTAATCACCAATCCATCATTTGGATTAGTGATCCAAGGCCTGGGCTGGTACCTCGTTACCAAAACATGCCCCGGCACAGACACTCGGCGTGCAGTCACCAAGGGGACATGCGCCCTGCCCCTCGCATGACAAGATCCTGCCCAAGCAGAACAGAGACTGCTGAAGAGTGAATTCACCAGGAGCTCTGGAGTCGAAAGGTTTGTGGCCCAAAAAAAAACCACAGACCAAAGTGAGGGACATGAGCATCATTTTAAGATCGTATCCTCGCCGGAGACCATAGTGCCACCTGTGGTAGTACTGGTGAGACCTGAGCAACACTATGTCCACTTGCTGACAGCCACAGAAAACCCGAACTGTTTGGGATTAACCATTCTACAATGGAAGACCTTCAACCTGACTTTTCTTCCTCTCTTCACACATAGCTCAGGTACAAAGCCTCAGAAATTTCTGCAAACAGAAAGAAGATGGATAACCAGATTTATTAAATTTTTTTTTCAACCAACATTACAAAAATATTACTACTATCTGAGTTTATCACTCTCATGCTCTCGTGGAAGGCTTGCAAGCTAGCAAGTGATCATCACCTTTTTAAGCATCTGCCACTTGTTCTTCCCAAAACCTACTGATCAGAGGAACCTCCAAGAAGTATCTCAATTCTCACATCCAATGTAGATGCTTCTCAGATCTTTGAAAACATGTCTGTGAAGCGTCAGCATGTTCACAACTGGCTCCACTGCATGACTGCAAGCACCATAAGAAACTTCTTTTACCATTGTCCATCCCAGGCAGCAAGTGCTCCTACAGTCACAGCTACCGAGATACTTCTCTGCACACCCAGACTCACATCCCAATGACTAAAGTTCATTTCCCCTACCACAGATCCTTGCCACTGACTGACTATAAATATAGTCCTCAACTTCAAAGTCCAACAAATTTTTAATTCCTTCTGAAGATACTTAAAATTGAAAATTGATTATGTAAACAGTTATTAAAAAGGCAAGATTTTATAGCAAAACAAAATCCACAGAGTTTGGAACTAAGTGATCAAATGATTTATTCCATAATTAAGCCTCCATATAGCCTTTACAATGGATGTCTATTGCAAAGAGTAATAGACTTGTATTATTACAAGTCTAATAATAGACTTTATTGTATTTTTATATATTATATAAAATTTTATATTATAAAATATAAATATTATACTTTATTGATAACAGTACACTACAAGATTTGTTAAAAACAAATCCAAGACATAAGTTATTTCACTGCAAACTTTCAGTCCCTGGATTCTCTACGAGATGCACAGACATTTCTCCACAATGGTATTACAGCACATAATTTAATTTTACTTTTAGTAACCAAGTGACAACAAAGACTTATTTAATATAGCTGCAAGAAGAATTTAAATAAAATGAGACCTCATAGGAAAAAAAATTCTAGTGTCTTAATGAGCATTCCTCTCCACAATTAGATGAAACATTCATCACAAGGTTTTGGGGTTTTTCTTTCCTCTGTTTTTCTTCTGTCAATTTGACACATTTTCTTACTTGAGATTTACCAATCGTCTTTCTCTGCTACCTGAGATTTTTGCAAGTGGCCCCCTTTTGTTCATATTTAAAAGCAAATCTGTACCTTTACACATCCATACTGCACCAGCAAACTCAGGCTGATACCATCACTATCACTCCTCATACAAAATTGATCGTGGGAATAATATTACCAAAATAAGACACATGAGTTTTACACTAAGTGCCTTTAGGCCATAAGAGAATAATGGCTCCAGAGACAGCAATGTTCTCATTTGTTTATTTTGATTATTTATAAATTACATATCCAGAAATCTGAGCTCATTTACAGAACTTATTAGAACTTCGAAATTGCATCCCAAGTCCAAATAACACAATAGAAAAAACCCTTCAAACTGCTGTCACCATAGCACCACTCCAGCAGCCTTTGCATCCAGAATGCAAATTACAGCAGTATTTGTTAAGCTTAAAGTAACAGAAAAAGAAAAGAGAGGAAAAACAAAAGTTTTACAATTGAACAGCTCTTCCTGGAGGTTTCTTGGTTCAAGACCCTCCAACCTAACAGAGAACTAACACTTCCACTTTCAGTTTATCTCAAGTACAGTGCCAAAAAGGCAAATGCTGAGCTGTTCAGGACCTACAGCTGTTACAGATTCAAAGAAGCACACCTTTAATGGTTTCAGGAGTGCATTCGATAACTGTACTGATCAGCACCCAGAGGTACAGTGAACCTCTGCTTAGTGAGCAAGCGTTTACGTCCTCACTGAAGGGTTTTGGGTTGTCCTAACTTCTGAGGCCACAAAAAAGATAGCACTCTACATAGAACCACATCCAGAACAGAGCATAACACTGACAGAATAAAAGTTGAAGATGAATGAAAATAACAGCTTGCACATCTCAAAGCATCAGTTAATGCAGTAAATTTTTTCAGCTGCAAAACAACAATGAATTCAGGTATGGGGTAGTATCGTTGTCACCAACGCCTCAGTCACTCCATGCACTTCATCAGCCCACTTTGAGTAATTTTGCACTGTGTACAGATCAAGTGGCAGACAACTGGCTCTCAGCCAACACCTGAGAGAAGCAGATACACTAAGTCTCTAAAGCCATACTATTCAAGCTGTGATTGAATGAAAACAAAAACCAGAAACGCTCTACACTGCCCAACATGGCTTCCTAATCATCATGATTTCTATTTTTTCAAACCAAAGCAAAGCAGAAACTAACCATAATTTTATTTCTTTTTTAGCCTAGATGTTTTCCTCCTCTGATATGTTCAAGTGGAAATTGTGTGTTAGACCAGAGAAAAAGGCATCAGATGAAGTTACAGCAGGAAGGAATCTCCTTTTAGAGAAAGATCATTTGCTATGCCAAAAAATAAAGAGACCAGAAGCTTGGAAAAATGGAGAGGAGAGTCCTAGAAAGAGATGCTGGCAGTTTTTAAACTCACGGGGGACTTGTCAGAGACCATCATGCCAAAAGCTCCAAGCAACCTGAAGTTTCCACACCAAATCTAGAACAAACCACCTCAGAAATTATAAAGGAAGAAACTCTTCACACAAGATGAAGAAGAGAAATTCTTTCATTTCAGCAATATGAAAGAAGAACAAAAAAATTGATGTGGGAACTAAGGATCTCTGAGGGATATATACATAATCTGGAAAAAAGAACAGAGGAGCAGAATTAGCCTGGAGTTTTGTTCATTTGTTTCATCAATTAAAAAAACACATAAGAGATCTCCACAATAAAAGAAAATAAAAAACTGTAGCTGCTGTTTAAGCACAGATGGAAAAGTGCGGACAAGGTATATGGCACTGCACAAACTGTTCCCTGTGACATATGGGTAGATATCAGAGTCACCACAATTTCAAAGTCAACTGACAGAAGTCACTGTTTCTCTAAAAATTTAATCATGTCTACCGCAAACAGATTATCTCGATGGCCTACAACATGTTCATCAGTCAAGATTAAAATATCTTACTGACAGTGCATGTATTAAATTTATCCAGGGCAGAGATCCACTGTTGCAGAACTCAACTAATACAGTTTCTTCCCCCTGCCACCCCTGCACCTTTTGGGAGCAAAGGAAGAGACAAAGGAGCAGCTAAACATAAGTACCTTCAATTTTTTGCAATGTAAACCCTGCCATATAAGTTTCCATACATCCTTTTAAAAATAATATTATACTAAACAGATGCAAGAAAAATATACTTCATTTTTAATTAATAGGTAGGCTCATCCACATATTTTGTTAGTCTAACCTGATCATAAACTAGCAGGTTTAGTGCTTTTCCTCCATTTTCTGTGTGATGTATATGTTAGGACACAAGCTTTAGGTGCTTTTAGCCTTTCTTCTACACTATCTGTAACCATGTACTTCATTATCAATATCCATCCTAGTCTATTCTCCACTGAATTTTCCATCCTTACAACACAGCTACAGCTGCTTGGATCTTACAATTTGTCTATAAAACCCTCATCCTGCTGCAAGCTGACTGCTTCCAGTGTTACTGTTAAAAGAAATAGTCCCGCTTCCCAAATGAATCTATGAAGACAGATCTGAAACTATTAAACAAAGCTAATTTATCAAACTGACTATTCTAAGTAATTTTTCAGCCTTGAAGTCATGAAATGCATTAGGAACTTTAGTATCAGTAACATCATTTTATGTTGACAGATCCATGTTTTGAGCTTTGGATTGTTGTACAAGTGACATGCTAAACAGCACAAAAGAAGGCAGTAAATTTAAATTCTCCTGATGAGGCACTGGACATCAGACAAAATTAGACAGATCTGCACACAACTTGAGAGGTTCACTCCTTTGTATGTTTTAGACCATGTACTTTTAAAGTAAATAGTTCTAAAAGACTGCTAGAATCATAGGCTCTGTGACTGAAACAGGGGTTTCAAAGTGGCACAAACACAGAGCAAGCCTAAATTTGATAAGCATATGAATATTAAACGGAGTAGTATGGAAGCATAAAGAGTATAACTGCCCTGAAATAAATTGTTCTTCCAGATGTTACTAAGCTTTTGAAGTGAGGAAAAAAAATAGTAGCTTTATAGACTTCTTCAGGTCTCTCATGCATAACATTCACATCAATGCTGATACATGAGCCAGTGACTGCCTCACTGAAGAATAAGTGACAGAAAACCAGCTGTTTGCAATCTCCTCTTGAGGAGATTACATTCATATTCTTAGTATTATTCTTCTTCAATATGTTAAATAATATTTCTGCTCAGAGCATGAGGAAATTATACTAGAACTTTTAAGGTTATGTCATAGTTGAAATGTTAAAATCACCATTTTAAGAAACTGTTTACTTCAAAATGATAAAGCAAACTCTCTCCTAAAGACATGTATAAGAAAAAGTCAATAATATGAAAGGCATTTTAAATTTTAAACATTTTTGTAAGAGTCATGTTTTAGTTACTGCTCTGAACGTAAAGCATGTTTTGAAAAAACACTCCCTCATCCCACACACAAGTGCTAGGGACCTAGGATAAAAGATACAGAGGTAAGTACAGATCCTTTTCTTCTGTACACTGCACAAGTTCAACTACAGCTGGGTCCCGTTCATGCTCAGCTTGGCAGACACACATAATAGGAGTCAATATCTAATGATGGAAAAAAAATACAGAAATTTTTTTAAAAGGTCTTTCATCTTCCCTTGCATAAAGGGGAAGATGAATTTACTCAGTATCTACAGGTACATTAAAAGGACTTAATGTTAATAGTACTGACTCTTTTGGGGTTTTTGAGAAACTGTATGTTGCATCTGATCTTCTCCTAGTCATCTCAGAGCCACTGCTTTTTACATTTCTGATATACTTAAAACTACTGGAACCATATGCTCAGGTACTTTTAAAGAACACATTCATAGTAATATCACTGTTGTCCTTCTAAATAGTTTTCCATACATGAGCTGTGGTTGAAAAATAATACTTTCACAAAATATTCTGAGGGAAACCTGTCTTCCTTCAAAATGGCTGCTAGTCCCAGTTAGTAGCCAAGAGTTAAGTCCACCCTAATTCTTAAAGACAGACATCCTTCACATGCAGATGACACTGCCAGTTGCTTAGCACTGTTCTCCTTAACAGAAATAGAGGCCAAAGCTGATCTGAAGGACAGTACACACCTTAAATGCTAGCTGTTGCCTTGTTTTTTGCAGAAGAAAATTGAAGACTATCTATTGAAAACTTACAGAACCATGGTATTTTATTCAAGAAAAATAGCAACACCAGTGCTATCATTTACAACTTCATTTCACTGAATCTTCACCATGAGGAGGACACTGAAAAAGATGGGGTACAGAAAGGAGTGAACCATGGTAGGATGGAAGCACACACGGCAGATCACAAGAGTGAAAACAAGCTTGAGAAGATCTACCATAACAAGCTTGTTTCTGCTTCTCCAAAAGGGAAAAAAGAACACAAAATGCACAGATGAATTTGCCTTTTACTTGTTTAAATAATTAGTTTCCAAATATATAAATATACATAATTCACATAAGTTACACCTCTGAAGACTTTTTAATACAGTTGGACTATATATGAATAATTTTGAAGGAAGTTTGTAGATAAATTTGAGGAAGCATTAGATATTTAAGAAGAAAAGCATTACAATATGCTACAATTACTCAATAAATGGCCCATTATGAACACGGGGAAGAAGAATTACCTATGTTTAAGTAGTTAAACATAACTATTAATTTGAATTTTTTTTAGTCATCCACATAACTTAACTAAGCCTCGCTGACAAAATCTGGCATTTGATCTACTGCCAGACTGTAATGTTCCCTAATAAAGTGCTTACTGAAACACAGAGGTGACAATAAGAGGAATTGTTCATTCTCAGTTTGGCTGGGTCTGGCAGCATTTGCTGTACCAGATGTATGTCCAGCACAACGTTGCTTTTCCCTCCCTCCTCCCATCTCAGGCCAATAACCAACTCTGACCAAAGTTTCTTTGAAAATCTGTGCTTTTACAAAAACCTGCTCTGCAAAGAAAAAAAAAATTATTCATTTTGTGTAACTACTTGTCAGATTAAATACCAGTAAGCACACCAAAAAAAGCACTATTAACCCCAAATATGTCTGTTATATGCTTGTTATTTCCTAATTATGGAAGTCCTGAACTTTATTATTTATAAATATTTAAGGTTTATGAGAATGGTTTTGCTTGGAGGGGACAGGAACAGAGTTGAGAATATTTCCTAGAGCTGCTAGAAAACAGAAAGAAAGCTTATTCCTACAAGTTCATTCATTTTAGGGAAAAACAAAAAAAAAACAAAAAAAAAAGGCCAAACAATCCAATCCAAAATATTCTAAGTATGTTAAAACATATCCTCTGTCCTTTAAAAATCAGCTGCCAGTTGCTTCCTATTATTAGCTATTACTAGGCAAAAAACCATATTTCCATATGGAAATAGTTGGACACAAGGTAGCTAGAGACTGAGTGATTTAAAAACTTATTACTCTGTTAGATAAAACACAGTAAGTCATTTGCTGTATTTTCCAAACCTTGTCTAGAGGCAAGTGACTTGCAGAGCGTACATGGACAGCTTTTCTGCCAAAGCTGAAAAAAAATTCAACTTCCAGCAAAATAACGAGAGGTAGACACCCTCAAAATACATAATTTCTACTACTCTTACTATCTTAACTCAATGGACTGAATGAATGATTTCTGATTTCTAATCCAAAATATTTCTAATTTATTCCTTTTATATTCTAGTGTACAATTATTACTCTGTTAGGATCCTTCTGATAATAGCATTTTCTTTTGGGTCTATAATTTGCCTAAATGTCTTAAGTGCTGTTCAAATTTTCAACTACTATTATTTTTCCATCATTTGTTATTATGTGCTTTTATTTTTTTTTCAAAATTCAAGAGAAAAAATAAATTGCTCTAATGTAGCAAAATGACAATTCCAGTTTTAAAGAAAAAACAGGTTTCTATTCATCCAAACTGAGTCAAGCGTATGTTACCTTATAAAGACTAAAGCAATGACTCATAAAATCTTGCACACACTCATTCCTTCCTCTCCTAGGAGATGAAGCTACATGATTTACCCAAAAGGATTAAATGAGGTCACAGTTATTGAATACATATTATAACCTTAAACTTCAGGTTAGAATTTCTTCTTAGTCTTATTTTTTAGACTCATTCACTGTTCTAAAAAGCTTTATATTTTTACTTTTTGTTACAAAATTTACAGATAGAAATCCTTATAGTAGAAATATTTTTAAATTGAGATATTTAGACTGCATATTCACCGAATGCTTTTCAGTAAGTTTTTATATTGTGATTATCATCACAGTATCTACACAACTGGTTTTTCCAAATATTCTTGCAAGGTTTTTGACCTTTCTTATCCGGCAGATCATCAGGCTCTTATACTCCTTGAATTTTCAGATGCAAAGACATTCTCAGCCCTATTCCTCTAGGACATGAGGAGGACTTGTTTCACCTTTTCCTGGCCCCATAAGAGTATAAGTAGTTCTCAGAAAAAGCTCCATCAAAAATGCATGTCATCCCATGCACAAAGCAAGCCAAAAATCTTTCCACTTTAGCAGTGACTTGTGCCCCACTGAGACATGGGTCCACATGGTGATCAGCTTACCCAAAGTCTAAGTCTTGAGGAACACTGGACAGGTTACAGAGTTGTCTCTGTCAAACTTCACATAAAATGTTCCATATTGTTTATAATAGAGACAAGGGGCAGAATAGGGAAACAAGAAGTGTTTTTACGTGAAGGAATTAGAGCAAGAGGAGCATTCTCAGCAGCCATTAAAAGTGCCAAAACCAAGATACTGATGCCAGCTGAGCCATGCCACGCTCACCAAATAACATCATATACTCCTGGCTTTACCTCTAGTTCCTACGTTTGCACACAGCACAACTCCCGTGTAAATAAGCCTGACCATGTCCACTCAGTACTACAGGCTCTGGAACCAGTCACCACTGAATGAAATACAAAGGATTTGTCTCACAGCAACCTTCCCAATATTAAACAAACCTCAAAATTCTGTATCTGAGCAGTCACCCATCCTTCAAGTATGCTCCTTGCAGCTTGTTTCTTGTTGAAAAGACAACTGAAGAGCCAGTGCAAGCTGTGAAATCCTACTAGAGCCTGTCAGACCAACGTCAAATACTGCGAGGAAATGGCTTTGGATCTGTGGCACCTGCACACACCTTTGCTGTCTCTGAGGTAAAGCACACAACTGGCAGAAGACACTTAACATGAAAGCACCACCACGTTCCAGTCACTGGAAATGCACGTGCGCTGGCTGTAACCATCCCTGCCCCTCGCATGTGGATGTGCCTTCCTGCTGCCATCACCACCACCACTGACAGCAAAAAACCCCCGGGACACTGCCCAGAAGGAAATCGCTGTCTGCTGTAACACACACCCCCAGGAACCACGACAGAGCTGTAATGATCACACCTGAGAACAAATACGATTCTCTGTCAATATAGCATCAATTTATTACCTTAAAGTTTTTAGTTAAGTAAATGGATCTACCTATTCTTAAAGTACATCTTGATCAAGTTTAATCTTTTGGAAACAGTATCATCAGTAAAGCTGTAACACAGAAAAATTAAATTTCAGAATTATTACTGGAGATAAAATTGTACCGATGACAAATTTTAATACGCATGCAGTGCCCACGAAAGGAGGAACCTTCTAATTATATTTCAAGTGTTTTTCTCACATATATGATTTTCACTCTTTAATTGCCAGTGCTCTGGATTTACATAGCAACATGAAAATACTGGGGATTTTTCTACTGGGCTTCTGCCTAGTGCAGTGGAGTAACACAGAAAAGTATTTCTCTAAACTGATACAAATGTTAAACAACCCAACACTGGTAACTTGGCACTTAGCCAGCTTACACTTCCCGTTTTGAAAGGAACGGAAATACCTTTAATTCTTCAGATGCCTGTCTTTGTGAAGTCTGAATGTAATTACAGCATAATACATGCATGTACTGAATATCTATAATTGGAAATACTGAAAAGCACATACTATGTTCACAAAAAAGGAAAGAAAAAATATGAGGTGTTCCCAGGTAAGGGAGTGCCATGAAAGCCTTCTAGTCCTGAAGGACTTCTATTAGGAATATTTTTATTTTATAGATAAAACATACAACATGCATGCAAATACATCTCAAAATATCCCCCTGCTTCGTTTTTGCTCTGATCTTCGAAGAAATGGGATGATTTTCTTTTTTAGAAAAACAACCTTACACATATGCAACAACAATAAATGATTGAGAAGGAATCTGGAGAAATATCTATAAATTTTTGCTGCAAGATATGAGAAAAGAAAAAAATTATAAAAATCTGATCAGAAAAAAATTGTGGCTACTAAGGACAAAATATTTTTATAGGAAAGAAGAGAGTTGAAAGCAATCCCAATAAGGGAGGTATTTACATAAAGCAGGGGTTTGTCCAGGCCTGATGAGATCTGATCTTGCAACTGATAAAGCTATTTACATCTCTGCTGCTTGCCTTTTTCTGTTGTTCATTAATATCTCATCTTTACTGTATCATAATGAGCCATTGCTGATGAAAAATTACAAGTGTTCTTGGCTGGCCTGCAAACCGACCTCTTAAACATTAAGACTTTCAAGGTTATTTTTTTTTAGCTTGACTTTTTTTCTTTTCACACCCTCTCCTCTTCTCCATCTGACTTCCCATCACTTATTCAGCAATCATATGAGAAACCTGCTATTGTCTTGCCTGAAAGCTGGCTACAAATAGTTTCTTCTGTAGTGAAGACAGTGATGTAGGTGGCGAGAAATCACCCTCCACTCTGCCAATGTGTGGTGATGCCCTGGCCCTCTGGTACCTCCCATCCTCTCCTAGACTGCAGGAAGCAGGTTTTATTGAGCCATGCTGCTGGAGTGCAGGAGGACACCACGCAGGCTGTCACCCAGCCTTCTCCTCCCTGCAGCCCCACGCGCTGCGCTCCTGGTCCCAGCACACGGCACCTCCGCCGCGCGCCCATGCCCAGCCGATGGCATCCTCCAAGCAGGAACGCAGGGCTCCTACACGGGCCAGTCTTTCCCTGCAGACATGAGGCAGGGACTTCACTGCTGGCAAGACAGGATTTCAACACAGTCCTAAGTTTGGCAGTTGTTAGAGCGACATTTAAACAATATACAATGTTGAACAGGCTGCCAATAGTGTCAGTTACGTCTTTCATAAAAATAAAACTCTACTGAACTAAAAGAAACTGTTTTAGAAAGTGACCAATGCAGATAATCACAAAGACATCAAAAGGAAAAAGAAAATGGGAAGACAGATTGGCAGGCAACACTCTACCTATTTTAGGTTTTGCTGAGGACTCAGAGCCACGGTGCATCCTTAGAGCACTTCCTTTTATATAAACACAAGGGAACGAACTGAAAACTTTGGTGAATAAAATAAAAAATCTGATGAAAGAGCATGGAAAGTTGTATTATCTGAATTCTCTTCCAGTTTCACTATCCTATTCACCATTCCCTAAAGAATCTAAGTTTACAGTCACACAAAATATGTGCTTGAAAACCAGATTATTCAAGTTTCAACAGGACTGGCAAGTCTAGCCCTGACAAACCTCACCGATGATCATCCTGGCTCCCATACAAGGAAGGAAACACGCTTCAAAGATTATATATCTTTAAATGCCACTACTACTTCACCCTACCTTTGGGAAACATGGAATGTGACTACATTTGCATAATCTTTATTTGCTCCTGGTATTTAACACCCATAACGAGAGACTATGAATAAGCATCGTAAGAAGAGACCATCTAACAAATTGGTCCTAAACAACATGATTTTCCTAAGTTATAAGAATCACCAATATAGTTTCAAATGTTAATTAGTAACTACATGAAGGAAAAGAAATTAAAAAGAGTACAGAGACTGCTGGGTAAAATAAAATGGGCAGAAATCACTGAGAGCAGAGAAAAATGAAGCAGGAGAAAAATACAGCAAAATTTCTGGAAGAAAGAGAAGGAACATTGACAGAGAAAAGGTATGTTGCCAAGGCAAAAATAGACAGCTGAAGACAGTAGACAAAGAAGGATGAGAAACTCAGGAGAGTGTAGGAAGAAAACCAAACTAAAAAAGATGAGAACTAAAACTTGCAAGGGAAAACACTAAATGCAGCAAATGTGTACAAGTGAGCTGATTCGAGGTTGTTAAGGAGAAGGACAACAAGAGCATTTTGAATATTTTAAGGAAGACTGATGTGTGCTTTTCTATGCAGCATCTACAGGATACCCCAGAATATGTACTGGAAAGTACCACTTGCTTTCCACCCAAAAGGACATGACAGTAAGGACATTACTGCTGTCCCCCCACACCTGCACTGCTGCTTCTACTCAAACAAGCACCTAAGCAATGACAAGAGCAGCTGAGGAAATGGCAGATCTGCAAGTTGCACCCATCACCTTACACTTAAAACCATGTTTTGGAGATTTCTATACACGGGAAAATATGATATCTTGAGTACAATTTACCCTGACTTTAAGAGAGTACAAAGTGTATTTAGAGAACCTGCAGCATCTATTTTTTTACATTAGAAATTCAGCTTTTGCCCATTGTGAATAAGGTAGTACAATAACATCATGGAAACAAGAAGTAAAACATACATTTAAAAATTGGATCTTCTTCAGAGTTTTGATTAGTTATTCTTCATGCTTATTATATAGAAGACCAGGAAAAAGAGCTTGGGTTTTTTTTATTTTTTTAAATATGCAACACCCTCAAATTGCTATGTTAAAGTTGGAAAAATTTCCAATCAAAATGAGTCAGCAAACCACTTCCCCAACAAGAATAAAAAAAAGGCAAGACTTAACATTGCCCTGGTTTATATTTGCTTAGAAATATCATTAGGAAAAGTGATTGAAAGTGATAAAATATTCAGACTTTATCCCTCTTGGATAATTATTACAATTATTTCATCCCTCTGTTAATATGCTTGAGAAAGCATATAAGGGGACTAGATAAAGAAAAGGCCAGATCCAGAAGAAGTGTAAATTAAATTATTTTACGTTATGCTTGTCTGTGTCCAAAGTCCTCTTAAAAATCTAGCTGGAACAGTTGTAAAAGCTACTAAACCCAGCATCTGTAGGTGTATAAATCCCTAGCATACTATTAAGATCATTGAGGATAACAGCATTATTTTTAAGAGAAAAAAAATGGCTTTCCTACAGTTCTACCTGTTCCACTGACTGAACAGGCATAACGACAATGCTCAACCACTAACTTTTAGACAGATTAAACAAATTCTGCCTATTAGTGTCTTCATCTGAGTTACCAAGCTCCTTTTACCATAGGCAGGGAAATGACCTATGTTGAGAGTTCAACTCATTACTTGGTTAATCCCAAACAGGCTGAATCCCCCCAAGTACCAGCATCTCTCCACCAACAATGAAGAAGTCAGTGTAACCAGACAGAATGTGGATCCCTACATCGAAGATATCCACATAAGACCAAGTGAATCCCACTTTTACTGTACGGATTCAGGTAGTTGTATCAATTCATACAATCTTCACCCATTTAGTTACCAATTTCTCTTGTCATTTAACATGGGATTAAAATATCACAACATCACCCATCTTTGTGTATTAATGACACCGACTCACTTTCCCTCTAGAAGGTATAAACAGGGAAAGAAGGGTATGGATTGGATGGGATTTTACTTTGTTGAACAGTAGAGTCACTCAGCTGTTCAATTTTTTAAATTGCTGTTATTTACTGCAATCCACACATGATAAAGATTAAAACAGGTACTAATATACCTCCAGTAGCACATAAATCCCCTTATACAGACATAAGTCCTGAATCACATTAACATTTCATCTTCATTGAAAAAGGGAATAACATGGATATGACAAAGTTTGAAGACAGGAAATGCACAACTGATCAGTGAGAGTATCAGTGGAGAAAAAGTGGAGTGCTTATATAAGTTCAAAGAAAATTGTAAGGAGAGTGCATAGGCATGTTGGCTGAGAAAAATGATTTTTAAAAAGTAGACAGGGAAAAGCAAAGAAATTTCTCTTGTATTTCCTTCTTATCACTCATATTTATGCAAAGTAACAAAAGGGCTATTTTTCTTTTTTTTAGTATTATGGCAAAATAGACAAGAAGTACACAACAGCAAAGGGAAGTTTAAATACTGATGGACATGCACTCAGGCTGATAAAGTTAAATGGGATAAATCTAAGCAGATATATTTGTGGATTAAGAGACACATACAGGACTGTAAGAACACTTTCAGACCTACAATGCCCCTAATCTCTATTCATATGAACCTCCTGGTTACCAAGCCAAATTTTTAAAACCTGTGATGGGTAAAGGCCATTGCAGAATCAGTATTTTTATTTACTGTTCTAGAAAAGTTGAAATTTCAGGGGCAATAAATATATTGCTACTGTTGGCAGCACAACAGAATTGTCAATGTAGCCATTGTGCTGTTTCTAGAGCATGAGTGCTCCAGAACAGGTATGGCCCCAGTCTGTGTTCTGCAGCCAGGGCCAGGCACTGAAAAACTCTGGATACTGCCACAGTTACAGCAACCATTATTGACCCTTTTCAACTTAGTTGTGGATTTTTTTTTTTTTTTGAACTTTGAAGCTAATATCCCACTATCCATACACATGTGAGCATGTGAATTCCTGACAGAAGACAAGGTTTTAGATATACAGCAGGTTCAAGGAACAGAATTCTCATCAGAAAGACAGAATTATCATATAATAGGGCACATTTTAGCAAACATCAGTTGAAAAGTGGCTGAACAGAACAGTTAAAACAATAGAAGACTTAATCCTGTAACCATTCAATGAACTAAGGTTTTAACAAATCTACTAGCAGGCAGCTGAATGACAGAATAAAATTGAATCTTCCACAGTCCAAGTAACAGGCAAAAGAGAAATAGGTCAATCAACAAAGATGTCATCTTTTGCTATGTAGCAAAATCTATCCCAGAGTGCTGACACATAGTGTTTTTTGTTCTGACTTACTACTTTTATTATAAATGTTTGTATTAAAATAAATAATGCAACATTTTAAAATATAAAGATACAGTTAGAATTCAACCAAGAGTGTGATCAAAGTGAAAATATTACTTAAATTGTAGCTAGTTTTTATTACTAAACCATGTCACAAAGTATAAATTATTTTATTCTGCCAATTAACCTACAGTGTCAGACCACTGAAATATCTTTAAAGAAGCTAATGAGAGACTGTCTAGCCACGGCACAGGTTGGCTCATGCCTTCCACACTGCCATGCATACAGATTGGCACCACAGCAGCTTAAATTACCTCTCCATTACATAAACTACCTCTCCATTACTCTTCTGACAATAATATGCACATACTGAGTGTCCAAGCAAGAATAGTTGCATGAGATAATCAGAGTTTAAAAACAAACACACACAAAATACAACCATACCCTAACTACTTTCTGTGCATTTCTGGCACAGCACCCGCAAAAACTAGTCAGCTGGAGGATAACTGGATGATTTTGTTTCCATCTACTTTTTTTTCTTTTCTGTTTTTTGGTTGGTTGGTTGGTTTTTCTTTCAACATCTCCTCTGAGATGGGGACATCAGGGTTTTTGCAAAACAGCCTGAAAGAGCAGAGGGTTCACACAGGTGTGAGACTTTTAGTCATTGCAAGTCATTTAAGTCACTATAAAATACCAGAAATGCCTAACGTGACCATTTGGCCCTACTTTTACAGGACTGGTGTATGTGCGACTGGGGCATAGCCTATTTTTGCCTCCTCCCTCTTGCCCTTGGACAGCCACAACAATCAAATATCCAAGACTGCTGCTAATTTCACAAATTTTGCCTGAAGTCTTTCAAAGTTTACAGCCAAGATTTGTCCCTCTTTGCCAGTCCAGGAGGTTTTGGCAATGCTAAAACGGGCACAAGTAAGAGACTGAAATGTAACCGCACTTAGGGAATTACTAGCAGAGATAAAATCCTGCATACAATTAGCTGCTAACACATGCCAAAAGCAAACCTGTGATCTGCATGTATTTACTCACATGTGGTGTCATTAGTCACAATCCCAGTTTAAGCCCTCTGGCAGGCCTTTAGTCATCTGTCCTTACTTCATTGTGAGTATGTGGTCTTGAATCATGTCAAGGATTCATTGTTTTTTTTGCCTTGTCCGTAAGACTATTTTTGTATACCAAATAGACTATCTATATATTTTAAGCTGTGTGTTAACCTATGAAGATCTGTTCAGAGAGAATGTGCTCAGAGAACACGTTTTAAATTCCTTTATATTGTTAATTTTCTCAAATAGCTTTGTTACGTGGTGGCATTGTTGTGACTGGCTCAAAAAGCAGCAACCTTCTACTGAATATGAAAAGAATATGTAAATTGTTATGTATGAATGAGGAAAAAAAACATGGTGAATAGCTGTGTTTTCCATTTTTAAACACAAAGCTACACATCCCACAGCTACCTGAAAATATTGCTGCTGATTAAGTAGTAGTCACTTCAGTTCGCCTGACCCTGTCAGTTCGGTGTTTTCCATGTTTGAAGAGCTCACAGCAGGTTTCACCACATGTTTCCAATGCTGAGAGACAAGAACCATTTCAGGCCTGCTATAGAGCTAGACTGGCTCTCTGGAAGAGGAGGACATGTTCATCACTGACATGAGCTCTGCCCTGTACGACTCATTCTGACAAAGTACAATGAAAACTTTCATTCGCGTAGAAGAGAGGAGAAGGGGTTGAAATCAATATTTTATTACACTCCATGTTTAAATCCCTCTAGTAATCCCTCTTCCTTTGCAGTTTGCTTTACTGTTTAAAAAAAAAATCATTAGTCATCTTTTTCCTGCGGCATTCCTCAAGGCAGACTGATTATAATACCGCTTTCTCTCTCTTTGTAAGCAAAATGCTGTAGAGGACACTTGGCACTGATGATGCTCTTGAAGCACTGCTTTCCTCTCATCTCAGAGACAGCTGTACTGCACAAGTTCCTCAAAAAACCACAATCGTGACCAGGAAGTACCAGGATACATTTGTGTTTTATTGACGCAGCACTGTAGCGTAAGTTCATTCAAAATCCAAAATGCACATTTTTCCAGTGATTGTGGAGAGTGTCTGCTGTCAGGGAGATCCCAGACACGTTTCCCTTTTGAGGACTATTCCGATTAAGATCACTTTCTTTTTCTTTGCACATTAGTAAGTACTTTCTGTACCTTCACAAAGAAATGGTAGGATAAGCGTGCTCCAAATACATTATCTACATTATGGTATTAAAGCCTTTTTAAGATACATTTTCATGTTAAGTCCTTATTTTTATCTCCTGCAGCATTACAGCCATTTGTGACAGACTTCAAAGCCTACTAAGACTCCAGTTTTTCATATTCTAGCTCCAACACTGCCATCAGACACAATTCACAGCAAACACTGAGGATCCCCTTTACACCAGCCAAAACATCTTACATAATAATGAAGTATTCTTATACAGAGTTTACATTACATTACCCTCAGGGTTAGAACATACTGTTCCATATAACAACATAGAGACAAGACTGCTTCCCTGAATGAAACTCTTATTGGCTAAGAATACAGGGAGGACACCACAAGGGGAGAGAAGGCAAGCATGGCAAGATAAAAGCACTGATAAGTGCATCTACATGAGCAACATTTATCATTAGAGTAATGCAATTGCCAACCAAATCTATCATCTCCTCAACTCCTTATGGCTATGATGGCAGAAATGGCTAAAGAGGTTGAAAAAGATGACTGCAGCAGCTACAAATGTTGGTGATGAAGGGTATTTATAGGGCAGGAATACCATGGGAAGAAGAACGGAGCATTCACAGGAGATAAGGAATGAGTGGGCAAGGCTTACAATGCTGACAGATACGAAGAGACAGATGATGCAATCAGATTTGCACATGAGGGAGGAACACAGTGGGCAAGTACAGATAATAGAGAAAAAAAATAATTTGTATCAGTTTTACAGCAAATGTTGATGAAGAAATTTTGAAAGAATACTTCAGTCCAAATAAGAAATAGAATTCATTGTGTATGCTTCTCGGAAGGACTCAAGGGGATGATCCTGCAGTGATCAAGTTGGTAGATAACCTATACATATTTCCTTTCTCACATAAATTCTTCTACCCACTTGAGAAGCTGCCTTTTAACATATAAATATATTTTACTGCTCCCAGCCTCAATTAAGACACTCTTCTGCATTTTGTATCTTAAGTCACAGCACAATATCATGCACTCCAGGGGGGTTTTTTTGGGGCTTGGGGGTTGTCTTAATTCTTTTAAGAGCTTTCACGATTCCATACTAACTTCGCATGGAACAAACTCGCAGTCTAACACAACTTCATCTGCAATATGATATCTTTAGCAGCACAGTGCTCTTTAACATATGGAATTAATGTTATGCAAAATCTGAAGAAGAAGGGATTGGTAATAATCTTGCTGCAATGCCTCTGAGAGCAGGAATATGAAAATACTATGACTTAAATGACTGTGTCTTCTAGAACCATGTACTTTAAAATACCTTCCTGTTATTGGTGTTACGACTTCACTAGATGACAAAACTACATCGCTAGATGACAAAACTACATCAATTTATTAAATAAATGTGCATTTCTTTAAACCTCTACTGAATTCTCTATTCACTTAATTATATGCCTGAATAGTAGGATATCTCAGTATTGTTTAACCTTTAAAACAACGGTGCATACATTTAACACTATGGATATCTGCTTTTTGCCTCTAAGTATGCAGCAATATGGAGAAAGTCCTACTGTTGATTTATATTTTAATGCTTTTCTTGAATCACACATTTCCGTATCATGAAGTGGGCAACTGCATAGTGTCACTGACTGCTACTAATTATCAACAATGTCACATGACCACTCAACATTTCCTTTCTGCAGCTGAACCCAAAACACAAAAGATGCTAAATTATTCAACTAGTTCTCTAAATGATGATCGCAGGTCTCTTTCCCAGATTCTTCAGTAACTACAGAAATCAAAGTGGCCTTCGCCCACTCCAACCTTCACTCTAAATCTACTCTAAGAGGGTGCTAAGCATCATTTGAAGGACAAATTTGGCATGCAGAATTTCTAACTGTGTGTGGCTTGCCAAATCATGCAGGAGAAAGGTTAAACAACTTTATCTATATCTATCTAAAATAAACCCCAAAAAATCAAAGGTCATACACCTAATGATTTTCTAGAAACAAATACCAGCTAATAAATGAAGATCAAAACCTTTTTTGTCTATTGATTGCTTCTCTTCTCATTCTTGAGCAGAAAGTCCTATTTTAAGTCAAATTATGCTAATTAAATGTAATGATCTCATAGCATTGTCACTGTCAAAAGCACTACCTGCTCACTGAGAAGAGCCCCCAAAGACTTCAAATTGTAATAGTCATGAACACACAGATGAGTGTGTATCATCAGGACAAACCAGTTCAAGGTCCTTGCTTTTCTACCATCAAGACAATCAATTAAAATAAGTTCAATAAGAATAGATCTAGAAGCGAGAAAAGTAACATAGAATGAAATTACTCAAACCACTGAGTCTTCAGTGCAGCTGTCAGAGATATCAAAGTCTTAGGGACACCTGCAACATTGCTGTCAACAAGTTTATGTAGATTCTAATGGCTTTATGTTTGCATGTAGTTTGCATACAACCCTGAATCTCAGAAGGTCCCACCTCTTCAATGAGGTCTTAACTAACCAGTGTATTTAATCTATATCCCATTAAAAATAAAGAAGGTAAGGAAAAAGGCAGAAATAAAATTTCTGAAACCTAATGGGACAGGGTTTCACAGGATAATGCTTTAATATTTGTAGATCATCAATCAAAACATGGAAGGCCACATTTAAGGGAATTCATTTTCAAAGCAACACTTCCTGTAATAACCTAAAAATAAATTGACTATTGTATATTTAATCATTACAGTCAAAGAATACAATAATATAGAAGAATTGTCATTCTGTTTGAATTAAGGTATCGCAAGCAATCCCCAGACTTGTGTTTGTGCTCGAGGTATTTTTCCTATGGGAAGGGCACCTCTCAAAATTCAGAACTGCTGATACTGATGAGGGAGTTCATGAGTTACCCTGAGTGAGAAATGTCCAACAGGGCTTCAAGAGCCCTCATCCCATAATTTCTTTCAAGAAGGAGGAAAATGAAAGAATATAAAACCTACTAAGAGGGCAATTTTAGAGAATGCAAGGTATTTTTCTCTGTTGGAGAGCTGGCATACGGTGAGCTATCACAATGTTCAGTATTATTTACAGAAAACAATTACAGAGCTTACCATTATCTGAAAGATAACTAACTTACATCAGGTTTCGACTCCTGCAAAATGAAATACAGGTATAGGGGAAAAAAATGAAACAAATAAAAGACATCACTCTCCATGTTAGAACAAAAACCATATATACAATATGACAGCTTAACGTGGCTCTGCAAGCCTGTGCATTGTGTTCTAGGGTGACCCTGCCTGGCAGCTCCTGTACAAGTGCCTCTTCCTTAGACCAGTGGCCTGTGTTCTGAAAGCTGAAATCAATGCCAGCAGGGAAATCCTTCAGATAAAAACTTTGAAGTAATGAGGTTCAAACCAAAAATTTTCCCTTGTAAGGCAGACTAAAAATCAAATACTGCTCCAAATTTAAACACCTTGAGAGCATTTATATGAACTTCTCTTTTCCCTTTACTTACAGGCTATTATTAGTTAGTTATTTTCTTACCAAAGCACTGGAAGAGCTTGCTTTGACCTATGATGTGTTAGGGCTTCAGGCTTATAAGTACACAGTTCATGTAAAAATATTGCTATACAGAAGAACTAACATCTTCAGTCATCTCTAATGTAAGTATCAAGAGTAGGCAAAGTGAGCAAATAATTTCTAAAATACATATAGTAAAAGACAAATAAAAGCTTTGTCAGTCCACATATGAGTCTGACAAACAATTCCACTTTGGAAATTCTGTAGTACACAGATCTATCACTTGAAGGCATAAAAAAATAAATAACATTTGTTCTGTTTAAAACTTCACAAGTGTTAAACCCACTTTCTTATTTTTGATCTGCTTTAGATCTGACAAGTAATTCCTGCTTTGATGGAGAATCTGACTGTACAAATATTCTGAGTGCCTAAGACAGTATTTAACTTTCATTTGGTAATTTAATAACTGTAAATGAGATGCACATAAACAAAGAATTTGTTTGGAGAGCCCCATCAGCTGATGTCTGAGATGGGAATGAAAGGTCCCCTTTGTCTACCTAAAAGATGTTTTTCCAAGTGACCTCTGGCATGTCACTTAAATTGAAAGGAGGAGCCTGAAGCTTTCGTGAATCTGAGGTTATATTCCTATGTGACCTTTGCTAAATACTTTGAATTTACCTAGTGTAAGCTAGCACAAAAAACACCAGTTTGTTAAATTTAGATTATCAAATGTGCTGCAAGTAACACCAAAAATTAACAACATGTAGAGTCCAAAACAAAATTAAATTTAGGTCTCACGCAAAACAAAATTGTCTGGTTTACTGATGTATTTCAAATAACGATTCAAGAACACTTGATTTGAATACATGCATTGCTGCAAGTAGCTAAAAATCAGTACAAGACAGATTATAAATCTAATCATATTCATCTCCTTAAATGGATTTATTAAATTACTAAAGGTCTTGATTTCAGTTCATCACCAGCAGCAGCACAATCAAATCATGAAGCAAATTCAGACTGGCTCATGCTGGAATAATCCACATTGACTAAGTACTTTAATTACTCATGTTTCAGCCTGCTATAAGCTACTGTAAAGTCTCCCTTTACAAGTCAGGCTTTTTTTTCTCCCATCAGTGTTTAAATAAGTAGCTAAGTATTCCTAGTTGCTCTGGGTTTATATTTCCATGGAAGTCTCTACAAATATGGATAAATGCCCAAACACCTGGCTTAAAACTTCATTCCCCAAATCTGACCCAGAAAAACTTAATATGCTGATTTCTATGATTAATTTTTTTTAAATAATTCCCAAGCAGCCTCCTTAGTGAACTAATTTATTTAAAGAAAAATTGGCTTTCTCTCCCTGTTCTTCTGGTATTAAAATTAAGCTGTGTCCCATTGCAGTTTTTGGTGTTTTAACTTGATATAGGTAAGACTAACTAGCACTTTGATTGCTCTTCTCACACAACTGAATACAAAGCCTTTCAACCACTTCTGCCCACTCCATACTTTTCACCTCAGCACAAGTGCAAACTGCCACATCTAAGGCAGTTACATCACCCTAATGGTATTCAAAAAACTAAGTAACACAGTATTAGCTTCACTCACACTAGTCATTTCTTTATGCATTGTTAAATAACACCACACAAGCTAAAAAACAGCATTAAATTCATAACTATGGCTCTTTGAAATTGTAACACTGGTGGACCATAACATACATATTGCAGTCCTGAAACACCACATCTTCAAAGCCATATCCACACTCCTGGTCACTGCAGTTAAGATATGCAGATAGACCTGTAGTCTAAAGCTAAAAATAAAGCAGTACAGGAATACCTAATTCTTGCTTAAAGTCCCAGTCTTAAAGCCACAGTGATGAGATTTCCACAAGCTTTGCTTTCTACAGGCATTCCACCATAGCCTGGCAGTGAGTCACAAACGCAGTCAAAAGTCACAAATCCCTGTTAGATGCAAGTTCCAGGTTTGCAGAACACAAAAGCCATTTTCCAAAGCAGCACAGCACAGCATAAGAGTAATCTTCAAAGCAGCACAGCTCCCTCTCCAGCACAAGGTAAATCCACAGCAGGAAATGGAACAACAAGGTTATCCAGGAGTGTTTTTTCTTAATGACAATTCTGATTAGTATTTATGGTGATTTTAGCAAAACTTTAGCCAACTACACAATTTAAATGAGACAGCAGTACTGTTTTCACCTTCCTTCCTACACTAATTTTCACATTTAGTAATATTTATTAAGCTATTTGGATTATATATTTGAATTGTTAATATATTGAGATTTTGAGTACGTTAAGTAAATAAATTCAAAAGAGTAGGTAGAAATACTTGCAAAAATAACTAATCACAAGAACACTGTCATAAACAAATTACATAATTAACAGAACTTGATTTTCTATGATTTAAACTTTTTTCCCCACCACTCTCTTGCCCGAGTTACTGCAAGCTTCTCCAATACCCTTCAAATATGCCCTCCTGACACATGACAGCAAAACACTGACACCTGCCCAAACCAGAGGTGTAAATTCAACGCTCCCTGCCCAGCAGGCAATTCCAATGCATTTTCATGGTTTGTCTTTGAGACCCAGATCTCCTGATTTGGTTTTAAGACTAGTCTGGAAAAAGTTATCACTTGCAAAGCCTGTTAGGTCCCTGGAAGATTTTGAAACTCTCACCTTCTCTGAAATACTACCTGTATTTAGAAGTTACAAAGACAGGTATTCTAGCGTTCACTACTATTTTCAGTCTATGACTGATTTATACACACATCAAGGGCTTTATTAACATGTAAAGCTCATCTTAACCCCTCAACATGCTAACATGGAGACAAGTTACATTAGCTGATGCAGTTTAAAGCAAATTAAAACAGTATTTTAAACCTACCACAGCATGAAGAAGTGAGACCCCTTTTACTTCACAGACTATTTTAGACAAAAGCATAAGCTACTGTCCTCTTGACTCTTAAATCCACCAAAGCAAAACGTAATTTCTACACTGAAGAATAGAAAGAAAAGTTTTGTTCAAAGGAAACCTTATTGTAGAAGAGGACAGCACTCACAGAAGATCTGAACAGGTCAATAGGTGGGACCTTTCACCTATCTCAGAGTAGCACATTACTTAAGTTGCTCATTCTTCAAGTGAAAAAAAACCAGGCTGTGTAGTATATCATGGCAGTTACTAGGACAGTTGTATTTTTATTATATAGTCCCCATGCTCCTAGTAACAAACTACAAAATATCTAATTCTGTGAAACATTCTAAATAGTGCATTTTTGACTGCTTTTATCAATCATGCAATACAAACAAAAGTAGGAAAGAGGTTAACCCAAGCATGCAGCTGACTGATGGCCAGTATTCTGCTTGCTACTACAGAACTGCCAAAACTTTGTGGGAAGATTAAGGGGAAAAAAAAAATTAAAAAAATTTTAAAACGCACTAAAGGGTACTAAAAGATGCAGCTTTTTTTTGTGCTTGTGGAACTGACTTCCCTTTATTATTTGCACTTTTGTTTATGTTCAAATTGTTCATAAGCACACAGACAACCAGCTGCTTTGCCAGATAAAACTTCAACTGTATGTCACGTAAACATCACTTATCATTTACACAGCTCTTTACATGTCAAGCTTCATTCATGTTTGACAGAGCAGTCACCTTTTACTGCAGGAGAAATCAAGTAAAAGTCAACATGTACCTTGTACACAAATAATTATTTGGACACAAATGAAAACGAAGTTTAATTTAATGGGAACACAATTAAAGATTCTGTAGTATATAACTTGGTTATCTTTCAAGACAAGATCTTGGGCCTAGGCTACTTGGATAATTTGCCTCTTTGAAACAACATAAACATACAGGAGAAAACTCAATACAATAGAAACACTATTTTAGTTTGTATTCAGGATTTAACTAAATGAGCCCTGTAGCCAAACTGCATTGCATTTGCTCTTCTTTTTCCAAGTAAAAAAAAAAACAAGTAAGGAAATTAATTCTACTACACACAAAGAAATGTTTTTGTATTGCAGCTATCAAAAAATAGATCCATACTTTGCTGACTCCATTTCCCAAAAGCATGCAGTACTGAATAGGAATGAAAATCCACATGGGGAGCAGATGGATTGAGATGATTTTGGAGCAAAGACCACTGCCATCCTCCAGAACTTCTGAGACCACCACCAAAGTTTATTGTCAACTTTGTGCTTATTGTAGTTAAGCAGTCACTGCAAATCATTTTTCCTTGCCTGTCAGATCGCAATTAAGGAGCCGCTGGAACACAGATGAACCAGAAACACTTTTTATTTCAGGGTCCACAAACACACACATAGTGGTAGCACCTCTTGAGCACAAATCTTAAGGTACAGGAAGAAGCAGTGAACTATTTTACACACTTCTGGTTACCTTATAGAAACAACAGATCAATTAGCTTGGGTGCTGAGTGTTCAACCTGTGCTGCTTTCGAGGATCTCCTCCATCCCAGGAGCCACATCTCCCTTGCTGCAGAAGCAGCCTGCAGTCCCTGCTCCCGGGGCTATATTGCTGCTAGACACAAAACCAGGAACTGCTTTGCTGGATCACTGGGAGACATAAACCAAGGGCACACCTACACAATTTACTCTATCTTCAAGAAGCAGAAGGAAAATAACAAAACTGTTATTTGCATATGGAAAAACACTAAAAGCATGTGCAATCTATAAACTTTCAACTGGAAAGCACTGCAAAAAAATGTTACAATTGCCTTAAATGAAGGGAATTAAAGCTAGCATTTGCAGCATGTGAGGCAGACAAAATACCAGAGATCCCACAAAGCATCCCACTTTCTGATGTGTCTTAGACAAAAGCACAGGGCTGTCTACAGAGCACCAATCCTGATAGGATACTTGCTAAGGCAGGTAGTTCCAGCAGTCCAGATGTTTGCTTTTGCTATGTTTTTGGGTTTTTTAACTTGTTTGAGGATTCTTGTTTCCAAAGGAAAAAAAGCTCTCCCAGACATAAATGTGATCAGGGACCTGCTTAGTGATTAACCCAGTTGAAATCAGTAAAAGATGACACAGCTTTTACAAGAGCAAAGACATTCAGGACTCACTCCTAATGGGACTCCCCAGTAGAAAAAAATAAATTCTAATGAAGGACAATTCAAATATCAGAAAAAAAATGCACAACAAGGAAAGCATGATGGCACTGAAGTACAAGGAATGTTCAGGTTGTGTCATGGCTGTCCTTGTCCCTAAACAACCAGGAGCTGCCTGAAGAGGCAAGGGAGCAACACTAAGGTAGAAAATCACAAAATAGCATTAGAAAACTGTTAAAAGAGACCCATTTGAAAAGACTCAGATACAGTAAGCCTGTGGTAACACAGACACCACAGAAAGCAAAGCACTCAGAACAAGAATGCCAGGAGGGCATGGACACACTGTGCAAAGTACATGTCACACTTGGAAGCAGAACTGTTAAGCAGAAATGACGTAACATTATTTCTGGATACAATACACCCTGAGAAAAAGGACAGCTAAGAGAATTATAAGTGTTTCTTCGTAGTAGAAGAAATACCACCAGGATTCAAAATTGACACAATCACAGAAAATATACACTAATAGATAACACTGGCAAGTTTCTGCCTTGCATTAACACAGGCTACCTCAAACATAATCAGGATACTTCACCTACAGGAACATGCAACAATGAATACCAGTAAGAGGAAAAACAGCAAGAAAGTTAGCATTGGACTCTGGATCAGAATCTAAAAACCTTTAACAGCATTTGCCAACTCATTTTGCCTGCTAAGTGAATTTTAGCATTTACATTCCCTGCTCAGTTATCCCAGATACAATATTGTTGTGGCTTTACTGATCCTTATGCCTAAGACAGCCCATAACCATGAAGCACTTTCTACACAGCCTCTGACAGTGTAGTGAATAAATTATAAATTATTAAACTTCATAAAAACCTTAATAGCAGCAGACTCTACAGGCACAGGTCTTACCACAAGATAAAGTTTTGGAAACATTTTCCTTTTATCCCAGTAAGGTTTAAATGCCTACTGCAACAGAGTAAGATTAAACTACCTACTCTTACAGAGGCAGTGCATGCACAGAACCACATTACAGCGACAATACCACCGTGTACAATGTAATTACTTACCTTCAAAAGAAAATGGAAAAGAAACTGAAGTTACACCTGTAAAAAAACTTAAACAAGCAACAAAAAATAATGAAACAAAAAATCCAATCCTTAAGGGCACAATCCCTAATTGCCTAGACCTCATATACTAGAAATAGCAACTTATGAGAACACTACCACTGACTTTAGGAAGCACCACTCACAGCCTCTCCAACAAGCAGTCCAGTCTGATCTATGACAGAGTTCAGTGGGCACGAAGACCATCAAATCAAGAATTTTCAACACCACTTGAAAAGCAGAACTTGAAGGAAATGCTTGTGCTGTGTCAACCACACCAGAAATAGATCAGTAGAAATTGCACGACATAAGGACTGAGAAGCATAGTCACTGCAAAACCCCAATACACAGCAGACAAACAGAACAAAGGCAAAACATAAATCACTCCAAGATAAATTAGTTCCTCTAGCCACTGCCTGATAAAATGATTATAAGTCCTAACAAAATAAAGACGAAGTATTAAAGCAATAGACAGCACTGTCTTCTCAAAAATACCCAAGGGCCACGGCAGGGTTATTGACATGCCCATCACTGACAGAACAAAGCATTGGAAGGAAACCCCAGACAGTTAAAGCACCCAGGAAGAAAGCCTAACAAGAGCACAGCATACTACATAGATGTCTCAAAAATGCATGTGGAGTGGTACAGGCAGGATGGAGCAGGCAGACAGGAGCTCCAGTAAAACCACACTAAAGCAGAAATGCCACTGTTACCACATGCCAGCACTTTCATTACATGTATTCCCAAAGTAATAACCCAAACAGGAGCTTGAAGAGTTCCTGAGCAGGAACATCAGCAAAAGCATCTTCAATAAACATGGTGAAAAAAGATATATATATCTAAATAAAAAGACCAGACACCTCTGATAAGACAAGCCCTGTGACATGAGATATGGTTTCTGTATGTGCTTAGGTGTGCTCACAAGCTATTTAATGACAAGTCTCTTCAGTTTTCTCTCTCACATACAAACCCAGCCTGTGTGCTGTACAATGGCACCTACACAAAAGATATAATCAGCACATCCATTAATAAGTGTCTATTTGTAACAGACAATTAAATATTTAATTATTTCACCCACAGCCATAAGTAAATGCATACTGATTTTAAATTAACTAGTTTTAAATGTTTCATGTTCACACTAGTAAGGGTTTGTTTCTCAAGTAACACTGATACAACCCAACTGATTCTAACTGGTAGGTTAAAAAAAAGTTTCATCAAGAAGTAGTATGATAATACTTTACCTTTGCAAACGTCTTAACAAATATTGCAGAAATACAAAAAAGGGAAAACCACATTTCCTCTCTATCCAAGCAAATACACTCAGCTGTCCTCAGTCAACAATCACCCACACCAAGTGCTTTGGCAGAACACTTCCTCTCTACATCAAGAAAATTTTGCATACAACAAGTTGTAATGTTTTCACTTTAATCAAACCTACTCCTTAGTGCCCCATTTTAGATGACAACTCAAATTGCACATCTTGGAAATTTTTTAATTGATATTGCCACCTAGCGGCTTGTTTCAACAATATTAAATAATCATAAAGGCCAGCAGGAGAACATCAACATCTACAATAAGTTTCCCAAAACCCATCAGATATGATTTTTCACTAGTATAGAAAAATCTAATTCTGCTTTCCACCCAAACAAAGGAAATCCCCAAGGACTACGTATAGAACTCAGCCTAAGGTACTACATACTCCTCAAAATAAAATTATTTCTATGGGCAGAATAAAACAGCATCATAAAATCATTTGGTTTATGTTATGTAATACTGCAATATTGACAAACTCTCCAAACACATAATTCCAGAGGAGAAGTACCACTATGAAAATCTATGTATAAAGTTTACTTTTTTCACTTTCTTGAATACAAAATAGAGAAGAGGAAGATATTTTCCTTATCTCTGGTCTTCAGGTTACTATAGGTCTGCTGTTGTATGTTTCATGTCAAGATGATCTGAATATCCTAAATAAAGAAAATAAAATGCAGAACAAGTCGTAATATAAGGGAAAACAACTTTCAAAACAATTCTGCTGGCAAGTGCATCTTAGTCATAAGAGAAAAGAAAAACTAGACAAGAAGTTCTTAGTATTTATGCAGCTTTTCCATTGCTATTTCATATAATAACAAAATTGTTTAGGTTGGAAAAGACCTTTAAGATCATCAACTGGAACCATTAACTCAGCATCACCATGTTCACCACTAAACCATGTCACTAAGTGCCACATCCACATGCCTTTTGAACACCTCCACAGACAGCGATTCCATCACTTCACTGGGCAGCCCATTCCTTTGGCAATCTGACCACCCCTTCAGTGAAGAAACTTCCGATATCCAATCAAAGCCTCCCCTGGTGCAACTTGAGGAGATTTCCTCTGATCCCATCACCTGTTCCCTGGGATAAGAGGCCAACCTCCACCTGCCTCCTCCCTCCTGTCAGGCAGCTGTAGGGTGTGGTAAGGTCACACTCCTGAGCCTCCTTTTCTCCAGGCTGAACATCCCCAGCTCCCCCAGCTGCTCCTCATCAGACTTGTGCTCCAGACCCTTCCCCAGCTCCGTTGTCCTTCTCTGCACTCGCTCCAGCACCTCAGTGTCCTTCATGTAGTGAGGGGCCCAAAACCGAACACAGGATTGAGGTGTGGCCTCACCAGTGCCAAGTACAGGGGGACAATCCCTGCCCTGGTCCTGCTGGCCACACTGCTGTTTACAGAAGCCAGGATGCCATTGGCCTTCTTGGCCAGCCAGGCACACACAGGCTCATTGTGATCCAAACCAACATACACAGGACAGAATAGGGTCCTGCAGCTACAGATAACCCTGCTCCTTGTTCAGACTACAGCCGTCTTCAGTATCTTGTGGAAGCATTGGTGTTTATTATGCAGCATTAGTAAAAACTGATTGACAAGACAGTCATTTTCATCCTTTCTGCTTCTAGGTTCCTATTCCTAATGGACAAAAATACTTGCTTTTTACCTTGCTGCTTCAAAAACCTACATAATTTTCATGTGTCTATCCATCCAAGCTGTTTTTACAGCATGAGGTTCAACAAGACCAATGCCAGGTCCTACAGTTTGGTCACAACAACCCCAGGCAGCCCTCCAGGCTTGGGGCAGAGTGGCTGAAAAGCAGCCCAGTGGAAAAGGACCTGGGGGTGGTGGGTGACAGTGGCTGAACATGAACCACTGCATGCTCAGGTGGCCAAGAAGGCCAGTGGTATTACCATAGCACAGCCCAGGAATATATACATATATATGTGTATGTATATATATACATATATATGTATATATATATGTATGTATGTGTATATATATGTACATACATACAGAGAGAGATTATTACTCCACCTTTTTTACACATTTTATACAAAAATGATACTGGTGTCATAATCAGGAAAAAAAAAAGAAAAAAATATTCTTTTCATTAACCTTGAGGAGATAAATAGACCAGGTTTTTTGCTTATAATATCATCCTCTAAAATATTCAAAAGATCTCTCCATTATTTGCTGCCATATTTCTGATCTACTTTAGAATGCTAAGTATTTCTATAATGAAGGTAATACCTTGAAAATGCATTCAAGCCCCTTCAAGTATATTTAGCTAAAATGTTTATCCAATGCTACATAGCTTTGTCCCCTTATATCTCAAGCCCTTAGAGCTTCTTTCATGACTGCAGGAAGTTCTATTGCAAGAAGAAATAATAGCTTTCTAATGAGGTGCTGAATAACTACACGTTAAATGTAAATAAAACCAAAAGCTACTCTGCAAACCCCCAATATTTAAAGACAGTACTTCAACAAGATCCAGCCTTCACAGGTCTTTCCAAAGCTGATTTGCAAACGAGAACTTTCCCACTACCTACTACTGCAGTTCCTAGCAAGGAATTCATTTAAGATATTAATAAAATAGTTTAAGACTATATAAACTTTCTGTAAAAACAGATTGTATTGGAATCTTAAAGCTAATCCTCTTACAATTTTTCAAACGTACAGGAAGAACCCCTTCCTCTGACAAAATTTCTGCTTGTACTATCTGCAAGTACGTTCTCGGATGTGCTGGTTAAAGTGCCATCTTTTGAAATTCCTACATCATCCATCTTCCTGGAAAAAGGCACAGAACGCCACTTCACTCAGCCATCACCAGATCATCACTAAATTTATGCCTCGTTACTTCCTAACTGCCTCTTGCCAGCTTTGAAATCACCTGAGCAGCAGCAAGTTCAGAACAGCAATTTAATGTATTCAGCATATTTGCATCCAGGCTGCCTGAACAGGGAACAGTGACCGCTGCTCAGCACAGATCATGATAAGCAGCACCACAGAGCCAATAAAAAACGCTGCTGCCATTGTTTGTAATGGGCCACAGACTTTGTGTTAAGGTGAGCCTTGGGACTTTCCACGCTCTGTCTGAAGATTTGGCCTGCCTGGAGATTTGTTTTAGTATTGAACAGCAACAGCCCACTGATCAAAGGACTGTTACCTACTTTGTTTCAGCTATTGCTTCACCTTGTACAGTTGTGTACAACCCATTGTTATACATATATCTGGAACTAATATAGCAATGATAATTATTCTGTGTAAATAACTATTTAAGGTGCTGGAAATAAAATGCAGTATAAAGGGTTCAAGATATGGAACCACTGCAGAGGACTAGAATGTGACAGGATGATAGAGAGACTTGGGGCTACAAACATTTCACCAGTGGTCAGCTGCTGGCTGCAGAACTACAGCCTGGGAGCTGGGCAAAACCACTCACAGAAGTCACAAAGAACAAGCATCAAACTGATGTAAAATACACCATCATATAGTAAATCTGGATGTCTTGACATGGATTGTAACATGGATTTACAAGGCAGCACAGAAACAACCTGCAGAATCACATAAAAATTATTCAAATGGATTTCAGAATAAGGAGTAAAAAGCTACCAACATCAACCTCATAGACCTCTCAGCAGGGCCAGGAGGCTGATGACTGGCCATGTCCCTCCCTTCTCCCAGATGAAAGCATACACCCCAAAAGGGTAGGCATAACACCAGAGAAAGAGCAGGTACTACAAAGTTTGGGTATATATCATTTTGTCTGTAAGCAACTGGAAACAAATACTGATACCACTGTAACTCAACTATCGGTAATTATTTGATATGACCTTTAAGACTTTCTAGCAACCTCTCTGTAACCTGGGTGCAAAAAAGCAGTGAGGAGAGACTCCAAGATGTGGAAGGGCAGATACAGATGAATCCGTCAGTAGGTATTGAACCTGCAGAGAAACACAGGTCCAAGCTGCATTAATGGAATACCTCAGCAGCTGGTGGGTGCAGATCATGCTGCTAACATGGGAGACAGGCACTGAAGAACTTCAGGCTTAGAAAGTGCACAGCTGGAATAGTCATTAGATTCCCTCCTTCCCAGCCTCCATAAAGAAAAGAGTGAGTTCAGAATTAATTTATCATCCTGTAAATAAGACAATGTGTTACAAGGAGGGGAAATAGCAAGCCATTTTATTTATACATACAAATACACAGATATGCTCTCTTCATCTCACTAAGTCCCCATTTCCAATTTTCACAGACTTACTAGAGCATTTTGGATACCTGCTCACATTAACTGGAGCACACGCACATTTTTTCCCCATTAGTGAAACCCTACACTGTACATCAGTCTTTCCATCTTCTGCTAAAGTAATAGTCCCCTTACTCTGGCTCTGCCCTGTCTTCTATTTCCTTTCTCCAAACACCCCCCCACCAATATATTCATGTATATCTGCTAAGATAAGGCAATATCACTATATGCTCACTCTTCATTCTGATATTCTAGGTATATTCTACTTACTGGCAGCAAATATGGCCTTTGCTGCTTTCCATCACTGCTGATAAAAGCCAAAATTAAATTCTATCCTGTGAAATGGGGTGAACATGCATTTACTTCTTGATTAGGTTTTATTTCCATGCGATCTATAATAATTCAGTTTGAAGGAAACCATATAATCTTAAAAACAAGGCAGCTTGCTCCTTTTTATTTCACTTGCTTATAACATTGTCATACATTGATGAGAACACCACAAGGAGCAAACCCAAGAAGAAAGGTGATAATACTAGGCAAAGTAGTGAGAGGGGACCAATTTTTCTACTTTGTGGTTTTCAGCCCCTCCTGGAACACTAAGAGATTACACACTTCATCCCTGCTATGAGACTAAAGGGACTTTATCTACTGAGTTTAAATGATATTTAAAGACTCCCAAATTAAGTTTCTTACGTAAAGACAATATTTTATGTACATGAACATACATAACTATTACTTACTACCTATACCAATGCAAATCAACTATGAAATAAGAAGTATAACATACTTTCTCAAAAACAAAATATTGGCAGAGTTGACACAAGCTGTGGAGAAAAAAAATTTATTAAAGATACAAACACTGAAAAGCAATAAAATCTTTTTCTTAGCTCTGCAGTATTTTAAAGCAGCTCCTTTATTACCAATGTAAATTTCACAGCATCAAAATTGGAATATCACTACAGAACAAAATCTGAGAAAAAGTTTGAAAAGCAGACTGAGAATTAAGAATCTTCTTGCTGGATATTGCTGCTTTGCAGCAATCATTGCTAAGTCCAACATGCCAGCGTCTGGTGCACCACAGTTCAGAGTTTAGCACAGTAATTTAAACCATGCACAGTTTCAATTCAACTTAATACCTCGGGCTGTGAACTGTAATTAGGAAGAAGCTGGCACATACTCAGTTCCATTGCCCTTGCATATTAACATCACTGTGTCTTAAAAACACTCTGAATAAACTAACAGGACAAGCGTGTTCTCTGCGCTTTGCCCATCAGGTCCTGATGCTAAGAAACAGCTCTCAGAGGTCCCATGTGGTCTGGTTTGCTTTTTTAAGTTTTTGCTAACTCTTGCATTATTTTCATTATTTTTGCCATAATTAAACACATACTGTATAGATTTAAGAGAGAGACTGTCAACATCTATACAATGCCACTTTCTGATTTAAAAACTCAGTCAAATTCTTCTACTTAAATATATGTCCTTCATAAAAATTCCCACTTATTGAAGAAATCAGATAAAGCGATTTTTAGCAATATATGCATCTCACAAATAAACTGAAAAGATAATTATTTGCTGACACTTAACTTTCTGGTGTTAAAACCATCATAAGAGGGCCTTCTTTTACAGTTTCAGAGTTTTATTTTTAAAGTGGCTTTACTACTTGACATACTTATCTAAAATGCTGCTTATTTTAAAGTGGGAAAGGACATAGCATAAAAATGCAAATATGTCAAATTGTTTGATTCAGATTGCAGCACAATTAGAAGAGTGAATTATTCCTTTTTATATATATAGGCCCCAAGTTATCATGTTCCTTTTTCATCATTTGCAAAGGCAGAATATCAGACAAATCCATTAAGAAAGGCCTAGAATTTTAACTATAAAATGAATTCTGCTCACCAGACACTGATACACACAGTGATCCCACACACGGATGTATAGAAAAAACTAATGAAAACAGCATAACTTTCAAAGTAAATCTGTGGTTTTGCTTCAATACATGTATTCAGCTGTAGTTTATTTTAATGTTCCTTTTAGCTGCAGCTATTAACAATTCTGTTTTCACTGGCATGGCAAAGCACAAGTCAAGGATTAAGACAAGCAGCTACTGCAGAGAAGGTACAAGTGGAAGAGAAGGGAGTCTGATCTACTTAAACTTTATCTCAAGTTTTCATAATGCTACAATTAGGACAAGATATGGCACCCTGTGAGACACAAGCTACTGAGAGTCACTCTGGAAACACAAAATTAGATCAAAATGATCATTTTAAAAGAGTAACATCTTTATTCCCAAGACAAATATTCTCATTACACAAAACTTATTTTCTGGCTTCAGAAATAAACATTAGCCAATACAAGTATACTACTTCTCAATTATAAGAACCAGATAAATAATTTTATTTCCTGCACCATGTTTCTTATACGATATGTAAAAACTTTGTTGCAACATTTTTAGATAAACTAATCAATTCTCAATAACACTTGTTTTAGACAACTGAGGAAACATAGGTATCGTCTATCAGAATAAATAGTTTCAACCTTGTTTTTAAAAGCTGGATTTACTAAACAACTTGGATTAGCAGAGAATGCAACACTCAAAAGTAACTGATCCATACTAAATGCCAAAGCAGTTATGTAACAGGTATCTGGTGATCTAAAATACAGTGGTAGCCTCAGTGTAGCTCTTTATAGCTCTATCTCACATTTTAAGTCCACTTGAGATTCACACATTGTGTTTTCACATCCAGCTTCTCCAAAAGCCTTGACTGGCTAGTGTGCCCAAATTACATCTGCCCACAACAGCATTGCTGAGTTCATCACAAAGCTCCAAATTCCCAGCACTGCTCATTCCTGATTAAAGAGTGTCTCTATGAAATGCACAATGTGGAAGCAACTACCAAAATCGCTGTGTGTCATCTTCTCAACACTGTTGACACAATCCAACTTACAAGCTGCTATATAGCAAACATTTCTGGGAAACAAAAAAATAAACATTAAAATCTCTAATTAACATTAAAAAGAGAGGCAATGCTCTAAGAGTATTTGAGTGGAATTTGATGAGATGTGTAGGGACCAGCATCATGGACTTGGACACCAACATGTGCTGAGACACCACGTTACTAATATACAAAACAGGTCAACCCAAGCAACAGACTACCTTAAAAAAAAAGTAAAATGCTTTTTCAGATACTGTTATCCGTGAAGATGATTTTTATTCTTTTGAGCCAGAACTCACAACAGTATCGTGAAGCTCCTGATTGTATCCAGGTTTCCCTGACACTTTACAACATTTACTTGGGAATATATTCTGGCAAAAGAGATCTGTCATACTGTGCCTTCTGACACCAGGAAAGGGAACTTGAAAGAAAGCTTGAGCCTCTGATCTCCTCAGAGCTCCCTCTTTCAGAAAAATGCTGAATTGTGACTGCTGCGCTAAAAAGAAAAATCATTTAATGACCCATACAGCCTCATTCTAACCAAACCACCATGTGTTTGTTTTGTAACTCAGAGTTACCTGGCAGCAGTCAAGCAGCATGCTGATACCTGTGTATTAGTGAAACTTGATAGCAACACTTCCCTTTTAATCACTCACCTTCCAACTCCATCAGTCTGCTGCTCTTGATTATTCTGCAGAAGGGCTGCAAAGCTACTGGCCATCCCTTACACACCAAAGCCTAGCACAGCCTATAATCTTACGATTGACACTTGCACATAGCAGGTTCAAATAAGAAGTTTGAAATTCCTCAGGCATCTTAACTCTTACTTTGCAGGTGAGTGAACTACTGAGCTATTACATAAGCATAAGAACTGAAACCTTAAAATAAAGCTACTTGTTCACAGCAACCGAGGAAATAATCTGAATTCTTAGATTCACAACTTTAAAGCAATCCCAGGCTCATTTTGGCATCAAACTCAGACCTGCAGATGGCATCAAAGCCTACAGGAAAGTATCATTTCAAGCATGCCCATTCCTTCAGTATTTTTTACTCCCTGGAAAGCTTCCTCACCCTATCATCATAACCTCCCTGTTCTTGGGCACGAAAGCTCTTCTCAAACCTCTACTGATTCGCTGTACACTCAGATTTTGGAGCTAACTCCAGTTTCACAGCTCCTTCCTGAGCCAGGTACAGAAGTGCCACACATTAGATCACCCTGCTTGGATCCAGGCTCACAGATCCTGTCAGGCTTGTGAATACCATCAGATGCTGCAAGTCATCCACAGAGGTGGCCTTGAAAATCTTAGGGCTGCCACACTAATTTAGGTCAAACACATACCTGGGCCAGTATTATACCACGGGGTGCCACAAACATATGCTTAGAGGTGAGTATACAAGTGGATCATTCTGTATGAGGACAAATTTACTTGACAGGGCTTCAGCAAACAGGGGCTTGGAAAACCACACTGCACTGACAATAGCATTCTTAAAAACTACTGATGGCTCTAGTCACCAGTCTTATCCTTCTTAAACCCACCTGTAACTTGGATTCTACAACATATTGCAAAGCCACATTCTGTCTTTTGTACTGTACAAAAATAAGTTGGGTTAGCTTTTTTTCCACTGAAGGCATTCTTTGAATATCATTGTTTTGTAATGAATAAAGGCAAGTTATTTCTTCTTCCCTTTCTATACCTGTAATGATTCTGTCAGCATATCAAAATGCTCCTTAATCATCTTTACATATCTGAAAAGTACTAGTCATAAATTAAGCTGCCCAATATCCTCAATCACCTTTACTACCTTCTTCTTTGAGCAGTTTTTAGGTCTACTTAATCTTTTTTGAAACACTAAGATGTGAACTATGTAACAACTATAAATGTAAATCGCAATTTATAGAGAAGCACAGTTTATTTTAAAACACTAGCTTTCAAACATTAAAATAGCCATAAAAAAAAGTTGGCTTTATTTATTACATTTGTAGTCAAGTATCTTACTTAACTAAAGTCTCAGCTGCACTTAACTGGCATTCTTTTAATTACTTTTTACTTGGATTTTAATGATTTTGTTTGTACAAACATCTACATCCCAGTTTGTGATGAAGGAATAACATCACATAGAGGTGAGCAACAACAGGATGGTAGCAGACAAACACAATTATTACACAGAGAAATTACTGGGGTGAAACATAAGACTAGAAAAAGCAGAGCAATGTGAAGGGAAAAAAATATGTCCTAAGAGAGCCTTCTTTAGAAACATGAATGAATACAAAACCAATAAAATTTTAATACAGTTTGAAAAGTAGTAAACAACTGATTTTAAAATCAGAATTTAAGATATCTGTATTGTAGCTAGACAGCTCTGACCTTTATCCCTGCAACAAGAACAACAGAGATACAACTTTTTTTCCTCAGGGATAGGAAAATATAATTGACCTCTAACTATGGAATACTCCCCTCCATTTTAGAAAACTGCAAACTAAGCATTGATAATAGCTCAAGGCAACTGAAGCCCTTGATTCTTTTAATCTCCTACATTCAAATTATCGACTTTTAATTGACTAACTTCCATTGAGGAAAAACACTGAGGCACCAATACTGTCAAGAAGCATTATTTCACCAGGATCTATTCAGTGGTTTGCCTTTAACCAAGAAGCTCAAGGTAAGACTCCTTTAGCACTAACACTCAATGCTTCATTACTTCTTTATGGAGGACATTGATATAAAAGTCAAAAGTCTGCCAGCTGCTTTGCTGGACAAAACCAGAATACATGTTATTTAGACATACACACTATTTTAATCATAGGATTTCCCAATGTATAGCCTAAAATAAAAACAGTACATATGAAATGCAAAAAAAGTTAATACCTTTACAGAGGTTCACTTCGAAACTTAGACCAACTTTTTCAGCCAAAAACTTATTCTATGGTTATCTTAGGCTCAGATGCAGAATGCTGCAATTCTGTTCCATAACATGTGCTTTATTATACTAGGCTTATTTTTCCAGCCACTTCTCCACATACCTTTTGCGTATTATCAGAGATCCATCCAAACACAATAGTTTCCAAAAGCAGAATTCATCCTAAAAGGTAGTACTGGGGCAGATAGTGGATACAAGAAGACTGCTATCAAAGCTCTGCCAGCTTCAAATAGGACCATCCCTCTTACACTTACCATGTGCTGTAACTGTTAACAGATTAAAAGTGAAAAATGAGAAAACAAGGATAAGGATTGTAGAGAAGGGGGGGGGAAAGTCTTGCTAGGAAAACCAGGAAGCAAGGGTTATCACTTCAGTTATATGAAGGATGAGACAAACAGTACTTTAAAGATACAAACACTGGGAACTGTAATGACAGGTAGGCAATTTTTTGTTTTTTCAAATATTAGTAAAATATTTTAAATGTTTTTTTAAACAGCCTAGTAAAACAGTGCCCATTCCCCAAGTCCCCATAGGCAATTAGAACAGAATCAGTTATTAATTATTAAAATACAGGCTAGATTGCAAAGACAAGAGTCCGGGAGAATCACAACAAAAGCAATTACTACTAAAAGGGAAGGGAACAATTATGCATACAACTGCTACATAGTTACATTTTCATTTTTATCAGTCCTATCCCTTTCTTCGGTAGAGAACTGAGGTCACCTCATTCACTTTCATTAGATATTGGCGTAACTTTGGGTTCTACCCTTCTGAATCTTTCCTAATCCTCCTCTTTAAAAGCTTTTAAAAATTTAACATTAGTTTCTGTGACATTCTTCAGTAAATCATCCAAAGAAGAAGAAAAAACCAACCAGCAACTTCACAAACATTACACTTGAGGGGCAGATACAAGACCACTGCAGACTGTGAGAGTTTATGGTCACTCTCATATTGAAAGGCCAAGAGCTACACCCTTTGGTCAGCACCCAGAACACATTCAGCCAGTACTCATGGGAACAGGAACTACTAACAGATGCTGCTCCTTAGAAAAAAATCTTACTGAAAGAGGCTGAAAAACACTGTGGTAGAGAAACACTGACAAATGAAAGCAGCAAATGACTTTTATACCTTTAAGATTCCATAGTAACGTCATATCCTAAACCTTGATGGCTGTACAATACTTGTGGGTTCAAGAAGTTAGACATCTGAAAGTTCACAGTACAGAAATCTGGCACTTCCCATGTTAGCCAACATGGATGTACTGCACCACTACAAAGTAGTATCACATGGTCTATAACACCTATTCCAAAAACAAAACCAAAATCAATCTTGGTATCTGGATTTCTACATTTGTATCAAAATACGCAGCACACATAATCCTCTCTCCATAGGTTCACACACCATCATCTGGATTTTTTTACTTACAAAATGCTTTCTTTTAACTTTGGATAAAAATGTACAGTCGACGTGCTGAACAGGACAACTCTCACTGGGTATTCATTTGGGTTTTGTCATATTCACTTAGAAATAAAGTCAAACAAAAAAAAAATATCCAAGGTAGAAGTTTACCCCAATTGAAGCCAGTACCAGTCTGAACTCAAAGAGCCTACCATTCTGCTGAATGCAAAAGGTAACATACCTGAGGCCATCTGTCAGCATTAAGTGAAGGACAGTAAACAGGCTTGTCTGTCTGTAAGCAAGTTTAGCTCTGAACAGACTCAGGCATCTGTCAAAATCACTATTTCACAGACCTCTCTCAATGCAGACCTCCACTTTGAGGAGAAATAAATCACAGAGGATCCAAATTAACAATTTTGATTAATCTTTTGTCCAGCTGAAAAAATACGTAAGTATGTTGCACATTCTGCATGCAAGTTCATCTATTACAACCAAAATCAAGTGCTAACTTATCTTAATACAGTGAGATACTCTGTTTCAGTAGCCTGGAAGTTTGACTTCAAAGTAAGGCCATACCAAGTAAATTTTATTATTACATGCAACTACAGGTTGATCTTGATCAAAGACAAAGTGCTTCCTCTTCAAAATATGAGACACTTAGCTTCTATTTTCTTTTTTCCCACCCTATTGCAAATAAAATACAGATTCACCTCCACCAGTTCTCCTCATTGACTTAAGGGGTCAACACTGAGCAGCTACAGGACCAATCTCACAGCCTTCTTTGGCAAATAACGTCATACCAGACAAAAAGCTATTCAGAGTACTGCAATTTTTTCTTCTTGTGTCATCATCTTAATACTTTTCAAACAAAAGCCTGGAAGTAAGCTACAATACGATATAACTCTCCTAGCCAATTTTACAAGAGGAGTCCTGCAGTTCCCTCTGAAGCACATTGTTACCAGCAACAATGGAAGTTACTCCATAAAGCTATGACCTGGCAGAGAAAAGTCTTCCGAAGAACCACAGTTAAGGGGAAAAAAAAAAAAAAACACCAACTGCTTTGGATTCAAAACTAAGTCACAATTTTCATATAGTGAACAAGTTCACTACAGGGACCTTATGGTATAGAATCTCCACCCCTCAAATCAACATTTTCATTTGCAGATACTGTGCATTTGATGTGCATCACAGATACCATACGCCTCTAAAACGCTAGCATATGCTGTAGCAGTTGAATTTAAAGTAAGGCTAGGAACAGGACAAAAGACATACTGAAAATGTCTGATACTGGCTTTATTTGGGAGCCTCAACTATTTGCAAGGAGACTTAAAAAATTGAAAGGAGTTTTGCTTTCATATAGAAGCGTAAAACAGAGCAGGAGGTCTCCAGAGCATAAAAGTGCTTTGAAGAGAAAACATACGTAGCAGAAGAGAAAAGATGGCTCTTGTCAACTACAGCAAAACCGCTTGTTTCATGCGGCAACTGATGGGATTGGAGCGCTGCATCTGGAAATGCCGACTCAGTAAGGCAAATGGCCAGCTCCTGACTGTGCACCCCGACTTAACAGTAGCCAGTTTCTTCAGCAAACACAAAGACTACCAGTTCTGTACTTATTGAGTCTCTGTGAAAGCAAACTTTTAACAAACTCATTCATCAAAACATCCCACTTAGCTCCACTAAGAAGTGCATTAAATGCTCTATCACCTAAGAATAGAAGTTTATTAACAACCTTATGGGTAAGACTTAATTGAAAGCTTCAAAAATAACTCTGAACGTAGAGCTACAATGAAATTTAACCTATTTCCGTTTTCAAACTGGCAAAAAACAAATCCATGTAACACTACAAACTGAATTTCCAAAAGGTTTTGGAAACAAGGGAATGAATTATTGCCTATCTTGCACATAACATTTGTTTCCATTGCAGTAACTCCAAATTCAAACAACTGAAAGCATAATACAGCTTTTACACAATGCTGGAGGAAACAGCACTAATGGAACAGAACGTGAACAAAAGTTAGCTGTCGAAGTCTGATCACCACTACACCAGCACCTCATCTATGTTATTCTTACCCATCCTAAAGGGAAAAAAGCACCCATTCATTGTAACTAGAAAAAAAAAGCAAATCAAACACTTCATGGTGAGAAATATACAATTATTTTTTCCAATAAAAGTCACAAAGAAAAAGACCTTGCCTCTTGAATCATTTGCCACAGCACATAGCAACATCTCTCCCCACCACATATATATCCATCCATCCACCATGCACTGCTTCCCAGTTCTAAGACTAGCAACTAGGAGGAGACGGGAATGAGTGACATGAGGACGTATTTCCCTGTCAGAACAAAGCAGGTAGACTGGATCCACAAGTAACAAAAACAAAGACAAGAGCCTATTGGCAACTTAATGAGTCGCCAATAAAGTCCCACTGAAAAAAAGACAGTGAAAGTTAGTGACAGAAGCACGTAATCCTTCAAGGACAAGGACAAAAAATTAAATCCAACAAAGCCACATTGTCCTAGGAAAGAGTAAAGTGTGAACGCTATAGAGACAGAAGAACGTTCCTGTGTGGTTCAGTGAAAACAAGTTATCATGAGAATGAGAAAAGATCAACTGGACAGTGACAAGAACATGAAGGGTTAGCAGAAGACAAGAAGGGGAAAACGGAGAACAACTTCTGTCCTTATCTGTAAGATTAACAGAGACTTAAACCAAAAAGGTACTGGTATCAGCATCGTCGACAATTAGACACATCTGGGAAGGGGAAATAGTCTGATGGTACCGAGGAGGATGAGAAAAGGACTGCCTATAGATGGGACAATGATGCAGAAAGAAACCTCAGAACAGAAAGTACTGGGAAAGGAGACCACGAAGATGAGAGACTGAAAGGAGAATCAAGAGGAACACGTGGGCTGGGCAGATCCCCGACAAAGAGGGGGTTCTCAGGACCGGCGGCCGGAGCGCCAGGCGCGAGTTCCCACGGGGCACCGGGCAGCCCTGCCCGAAGGATGCTGAGCCCGGCGCCCGGGCTGGGGACGGTCCCCGTCCTCGAGCGGCCGTGGCGACATCCCCCGTGGGAGGGCCCGGCCCGGGCGGTGCTGTGCCCTGCCGGGGGAGCCGCCGCGTGTCCCGCGGGCGGCGGGACCGGGCAGCCGGGACGGCCCGCAAGGGCGTTACGGGGCGCCGGGAGCGACGCGCGAGGGACGCGGAGACAACGGAGGGGTCGCGGGGGGAGGCTCCGTCCCGGCGTGGCGGGGATCCTCGTACTCACTTTTTGTGGGGCGCCGGGTGCTTGTCCCTCCTGCCGGCCGTCGCGGACTGCTTGGGCCGCCGCCTGCGGGCCTGCAGGGCCAGCACTGCCGGGAGAAGAGAACAGCCGGGAGCCGGCGTGAGCGGCGGCG
>VWPU01020531.1:0-13003 GCA_013398955.1 Callaeas wilsoni
CCACCTCCAGGCTGCCACCTCCACAGTGCCACCTCCACCACGACTGTTTGGGAACTGCTCCTTGCAGTCACAGCTCCACGGCCCCGGCCACTCCCAGTTCATGGAGCAGGACACAGCCCTGAGCCCTGAGGGGATTTTTGCTTTAACCAGCCAGGTTTCTGTTGCCCATGGAAGGCAGAAGGCCAAATGGCTTTTAGCATCATTACAGGGGATGCAGGAAAATGCAGCAACTGGGATCCTCCTGGAAGTGCCCCTCCTGAAAAACTGTCTGAAAATAGGAGTGATTTGAATAGGAATGCTAAATGATACCTGTACCCATTCCACTTTCTCAGTCCCAATTACAATATAAACATGAAATCTGGATACTTAGAAAATGTGCATCTATAATGAATAGAGCTGACAAGTAAATGAAGAAAGTAAATTAAGTGCTCGTTTCTTCATGACTTGAAGGTAAAGTGAGCAAATAGGTATTTCACCTGCTGATCTGTAATGCAACCTAAAGCTAAATTATATTATTATATTATATTATATTATATTACCTAGAGCAGCTGTGGCTGCCCCTGGATCCCTGGCAGTGCCCAAGGCCAGGCTGGACGGGGCTTGGAGCAGCCTGGGACAGTGGAAGGTGTCCCTGCCATGGCAGGGGTGGCACTGGATGGGCTTTGAGGTCCCTCCCCACCCAAACCATTCTGTGACTCTGTGATTCTGTTCCAGTTGCCAACATCCTGGGTGGCATTAGCATTATATTAACTATTTTATTTGTATTGTCTCCTCTTGGAAAGGAAACCTGATTTTGAAACTGTGATTTTTCCATAAGGAGGGCCCAGTGGACCCGGGAATAGCAAGGTCTGCAGATGGAATAAAGTGCTCCAGCTATTCCAGTGCACTCTCAGAGGAACACGTGGTGGGAAGTGGAAATGCAAACACCGTGTGCTCTTATTGAGGTTGTAATTGATGTATTTGGGAAAGGAACCAATGTAAATTCTTTTTCATAACAGCGAGCCTTTATGTAGGGTTGGACTCTTTAAAAACCTGCCCACTGTGTAGAGGCACTGAGGGAAATGTCAGGCCATGTTTATGAACAGTCAAGGTTGAGTTGATTTTTGTCAAACTCTGCAGTAATGGTTTCTAATTCTGACATCCAGGAGCTCAGGTCTCCCCCACAGCTAATAAAGCATCTTTAAATCCAGATGTGAGTTACTCTGTGCACCCTCGGCGGGGAAGGGCTCACCGTGCCCATGCCAGGCCTGAAGACACCGGACAGGTTGGCAAAAAAGTTTTAGTGGAGTTCCCGTACTGGATACTGGCACAGGCTGCCCAGAGAAGCTGTGGATCCCATCCCTGGAAGTGTCCAAGGTGGGGACAGCTGGGAGAGGGACAGCCAGAGGCACCTGCTGGGCTGGGTGTCAGCTCTGCAGGGAGCTCCATCCATCCCTGCATCCATCCCTGCAGCCCTCTATCCATCCATCCATCATCCATCCCGCCATCCATCCTCCCTCCGTCCCTCCCTCCCCCCTCCATCCATCCTCCATCCTTCCACCCCTCCATCCCTCCCTCCATCCATCCGTCCATCCATCCTCCCTCCCTCCCTCCTCCATCCTTCCACCCCTCCATCCCTCCCTCCATCCATCCGTCCATCCATCCTCCCTCCCTCCCTCCTCCATCCTTCCACCCCTCCATCCCTCCCTCCATCCATCCGTCCACCCTTCCTCCCTCCATCCCTCCTCCATCCCTCCATCCCTGCATCCCCTCGCTCTGGCACCTGATCCCTGCTCTGTGCTGGGAGATGGACATGGGTGGTGGGAGAAGCCCCCCAGCAATGGAACCCAAAGGAGCAGGCGATGCTCGGAGCCTCGCCTCACCTTGCAGTAAGTTGTTAATGCTCACGGGGTTACAGTTTGGTGAGATGTGGTTTTTGTAAGAAGGATTCAGGGTGCCCTGGTTCCACGGGCTCGTGGAACAGGGCCAGGGTTGAAGTTCTGGTCTCTGCAGGCCCAGGTCGGGTCCCAGCCCTCGGCCCCCGCAAAGGCTGAGCCGAGGCTGGCCCTACGGGAGCCACGGCTCCCCAAACGCTGGCACAGACAGCCCAGCAGAGGGGAAATCAGCATTAAGCATTTCATGCATCAGAAGATGATTAATTTTCTCCCAACTAATTAATGAAATGAGATAATTTTCCACCTCCTGATCCGGCGTCCAGCAAGATCAGCAAAAAGACTCACATTGACTTCCGAGGACTTTGCACGGTGTCATTTCATGGTTCACTTCGGCAGGATGATACATTCCTATTGGGAAAGGGAGGTGGTGGGCTTTGCTAGGAACAGGATCATTTTTCAGAAAGAAGGATGTTTACCTACATTTTATCTGCTGCTACGGCAACTGAAAGAGAGCATTGTTGTTTCGGTTTTAATTAAAGTTTTTAGCATTCATCTCAGCCACCATATTGACTTTTTAATCTATGAATAAATATTAAAAAACACATATATTTTATACTCCCTGCTCTGCATTTATTCACTGCAGCTCACAGGATTCTTTCCAGCACCCTGAGTTACAGATTTTCAGCAGCATCCTGCCACATCTTAAGGAAAAAAAAAGTAGGGCAGAAAAACCACCACGTTAACCCACAATGTCCCGAAATGAGCCTGCGCTCCGCTCCCAACGGCCCCGGTGGGTTTTGTACCTATCTACAGCGAGGAGGCCGCGGCATTTCCGAAACATCCTGCAAACATTCAGCCTCTGCCCCCCCCGGTGCTGCCAAGAACCGTTTTTCTGCTCTCAGACTGGGGGGATTGACTCCCGCACATCGCGGACATGCCAGGACCCCCGTGACGGGCCCGAGCCAAGGCGTGGGCAGAGCCCGGGGCGGCCCTCGCGGACCCCGCGGGCTGGGGGCTGCAGGCGAACAGCGCAGTTGGGGCTGAAAACACCTCCTGGTCAGAACCAAACGGGCTGGGGAGACGCGCTGGGTGCCAGACATTTTCCACAAGCTCCTCAGCCGTTTGCCCTCTCCCCTGAGCTCCCCTGGGAACGGGATCCCCCCGAGCCCCCCAACGCCCGGCTGGGCACGGGGCTGCTCCAAGGCACCCGGAATTTTCAGCCCGAGCTGCCCGAATATTCTCGGAGCTGCCTCTTTATGCCTGTGAATAACGAGGTGACGATGGATAAAGAGCGCAGGAGCTGCGGTTTCCCAAGGAGCAGCGTTTCCCGCTGGAGCCCGGGGGGTGCCAGGCTGGGAGCACCGGCGCTGACCCCGGTGCCCGCGTCGGCGGGCGTGGGGACAAGGCTGGCGGTGCCAGCGCGGCGTTAGGCGCGGGCAGCACAGGCGGGCACGGAGGAAGCGCTGACGAGGTGATAAGCTGGGGAACGGAACGGCTCCGCGAGGAAAGGTTAATTAAACCAGCCGAGCTCACCGGCACACTTGCCACGGCTCTTTTCCCTTTAAATATTCTGCGCGCTGAGGGAAACTTCCCTCCCCTCCCCGCACACACACAAATAAATAAATAAATGGAGTGAATCAAGTCGACCATAATTCCAATTAGTCCCAGCTGTTATTTCTCCATCCTTTACGGCCCTGTCTGCAGCGCCTGGCAATCGGTTACACATGGCCTCGTGCAAGGAGACATGAAATAATTGCTTCAATCTGAGGGAAGAGTAACTAATTTTGTTCATGTTTTATTCAGAGTGACGGGGACATTACTGCAATAATTCCTGACTTGTTCCATCTTCTCGAGAACAGGGGATAAAAAGGCATTTGCAGCCTCACGAAGGGGGCTGAGCCACATCTCCGGCCCGACCTCGCCCTGATCCCTGTTTATTTTTAACAGCATTCCCAAATCACACGCTAACGATGCTGCTTTTCATAGCGAAGGTTCATTTCGACTGGAAGGATGAGCAGAGCTCTTCCTGAGCCAACGTGACCTGCTACTGATTTAGCAGAAATAGATGATGCCACTGGAAATAAATGATTCTTTAGTATTTCTTCTTTTTCTCCTAAGGACAGAAAGAATGACTTTGGTAAGTCAGTCAGCAGTAAAATTAGGAAACGACTGTAAGAAAGCCTGTTGGGAGAGGACACCTTTAGATGCCAACAAATTTATTTATTGGCTGTTTATGGCCGTGCACATTGCAGCCTAACTTTTAAAAGTGTGTATTGTGATTTACTGACCTGGCAACGAGTTTAAAAAAAAGTTTGAATTGTCGCTATTGAATAAAGGGGAGAAAGAATAAAAGCAGGGGTAAAAATAAAAGGGAAGTCAAAAAGGGCCAAGACACGAAAGATGACAATGGGTGGACTTAGACATGCACCTGTGTGCCAGCTTTTTAATGGAAAGGAAAATGATAAAAATCTTAAATAAGTTTCTTTGTATAAGCTTCAAAGTTGCCCTGATTTGAAGTCTCTGGGACTGGTAAAATGTTGAGGTTTTCTCATTTTTTCACCCCACGTGTCCACTATCAGGCATTAGGAGCAAAAGACCGAAAGAAAGGCCAGAATTATGGTTTTGATTACAAAACATAACATGGACACAGTGTGAAATCATCTTTGGCCAGGAAGGGCGACACGGAGACCCAAAGGTGTCCCAGGCCTGGGTGGCTCCTGGGCTGGTGGTTCCCAGCTCTGGCTGTGCCCCACGGGCACCTCGAGCGCTCTGGAACTGAGAAAGAGCCCAACAGAAGGAGTTTCCAGCTAATCACTCCGAATATTTACTGACATGCAGTTAGCAAATTAGTAAATGTATTAGTAAATGTGTTAGTGAATGAATTAGTAAATATTCACTGTTTGTGTCGGTGTGCAGGGCCCAGGAAATCTGTCAGTGCGTGGGGCTGGTGGCTCAGAGCTCACCCAGCGTCAAAGACAGAGCAAGACCAGAGGATAAAGGCCACTCCCCAAACATCAGAGTGATGAAGAAGTTAGCGAAGCATTAGAAACCAGCTGAAAAACAACGCGTTTTCTCAAAAAGCAGCAGAGCTGGGTGGACAGAAGCGCGTCAGGGCCTGCCCACGGAGGGTCGGGTGCTGGTTTCCAGCGGTTCCTGCTGACTAATTCCAGCCCTGCACTTACCACAGGGCTGCTATGATTCCTCAGCACCGAAACATCTTGCTCACCGAATGCTGAAATGTTTATTTACTTATCACATCTCTTTCGATAGCTGAGCGAGAAGAAGGCTGAGGGTGACCCACTTTTTGTCCCCTGAACAGTCAGATGGTCCTTCAGCAGAAAAAGGTCCGGAGACTGCTGTGAGAGAATCCCTGGTTTGTAAAACCCCATTCTCATCCACAGAGCTTGCTCACACCAGCTCAGGATTAGCTCAGTGCTGAAAGTTCACCGAAAGTTCTCTGTGGAAAATGTGGGAGCCGCAGGACTGACGGGGGCCGACGGACAGACCACCCAGCTGGGAAAACTTTCCGCAGGTTCTTTTCTGCTGCATTTCCCAGTCACAGGGCTTTTACTGCAATTTAAGGGCTGAAGTAATAGGTTAAAATCATACATTGTAGTAAAACCAAAATAAATTCCTCTATTGTATGAGTCTTGGCAGTAGAGCTGAGGAAAGTCTTGTCAGCTAAGGAAAACACTGCCACGAAATTCCCGATAAAATCTCACAAGCTGACCATCCCCAGGCTAAATGTGGTCAGCGTCAGGTTGGAGAGCAGAGGTGCACCTTGCTGACAAACCATTTCCCAGCCGGATGCCTGGTCCCTGCTCAGACCCATGTCCCCAGGGCAACGCTCTCCTCTCAGTGTGCCTTCTCCCGTGGGGCAGATCTGGCTCCTGCACACGCCGGGAGTTCCCTTTCCCTGTTGAACATCCTATGGGATATCACAGGCAATGAAACCACGTGGTCAGGCACTTTCTATTTAAGCAATTTCTTTCCTCTCCGTTCTCAGAATTAAGCAGTGACTTTGAGGGCTCCAGGCAGGTCCTGAGCAGCCTCCTGTCTCTCCCACGCCCTCCACTCCTGATCCCAAACAGCAGCCCAGCCCCGTGCCCCTCCAGCGTGCCCCAAACACCAGCTCAGGGCTGCCCAGGAGCCCCCGGAGCAGCCCACGCCCGCTCGGGGTCTCGCTGCTCAGCTCCAGCCCCGCTTTTGCTGCGTTTGTCCCTCCCGGAGCCAGGCCACGCTCCGTAATCCGCGCCGGCTGCTGGCTGCGGGGCCGAGCGCTGGTGGAAGGCAGCACAGAGCAGTTGGCTCCGGCCTCAAAGGCGAGCTCGCGCGGGGTCGGGATCCAGCGCTGTGAAACCCCCGGCACGGCCGGGCTTCGCCGGGAATCACTCCCAATGGATGCGCCAGCGCTCTCCCGTTCCCCGGCCTCGCACGAGCCTCGAAGTGTCCAGAGGAACCAGCCCCTGGCACACGGGCTCTGCCTGGGCTGGCTGCCGCAAGGAGCGGGGCAGGGATGGGGAGAGGAAGGAGGGCTTTCTCCCCTGAAGTACCACTGAGGGTTTTTTCCCCACGATCACTGTAACAGGGCTGTGTAACCGGCCCCTGGCCGGTTAAACCTCCGTGGCAGCGCACGTCCTGCTGTGGCTCTGAGCTGTGCCCACTGCCGTGGCGGTGCCCTTTGCCCACAGGAATACCGAGTCGTGTTTGCATCCAGGTGCTGGCACTGCCCACCTCACCTTGTTTCTGCTGAGAGCATTCTCACAGATTTGTCAGGTAAGGCCTTATTCCTTTAAAAAATAAATTAGAAAAGCCATCTGGAGTACTTTTTTCAAACCAACGCGAACTCCTCCAGCTGTTGGGTGACCTCATCCTTTATTAATTTCTGTAGACTTGCATTTACCGTTGAGATCAACCCTACAAGTGTATAATTTCCTGATTTCTTTCCAGCTCTTTATTAAAGATTGGGGTTAGAGATTCGCCCCCCAAGTCCCTCGATAACCCTCCTTCTCTCACAGGAGTTGTTAAGGAGCAGATGATGCATCACAGGTTCCTTTGTAGCCGCAATAATTGTTCTGCTTCAGGAGCGACCATGCCTTATATACTGCCTTTTCCTGAAATTGTTTTTCTTCTTTCCCTTATTGCTGAGGAAGATATTGGCACCAAAATGTGATTTGAGAGCTCATGTTCCCTTATTTTCTCCGTACCTGAAGCCAGTGCAGATGCGGCGTTCGCGGTGCCACCGCTGACATCTGTGTAACCCAATCCTGCCTCATAAACAGGAAGCAGAAGTGACAGCAGCAATTTCAATCGGTGCTTTTCTTCTGCTGGAACCATTACTTCGGACAGGATGTATAAATCACGGCGTGTCTGATGTGGCCAGCTCCAAGTCTGAGGCAGTGTGAGCCCCAGCCCCGGCCTGGCTGCCGGCCCCGAGGCGCTGGGAGCTGGCGAGTCCCCGGGCTGGGGCAGGAAAAGGGAGGGGACGCTCATTGCCAAGGGCCACGGGATGGGGTTGGGGTCTCTCAGCCGGGGCCGTGGGTTTCTGCAGCAGCAGCAGATTCACACACTCCCAGAGCAGGTCTGGGTTCCACACCCAGCTCCCGTTTTCCTGACAATCACTACGGGTGGTGACATTTCACTGCTTCTGCCCTGCAGAGGTGGGAGAGGCAAAGCCGCCTCATCCCGTGAGGCCACACGGCGGCCCAGGGTGAGAGGCGGCTGAAACTGCAGCAGAAAGGGGCTGGGGGACGGTGTCAGTGCTGGGGGGCAGAGGGAGGGGAGGATGGCACTGGTGACACTGGAAACCGGCAAACGACTTTGATTTCATCGCGTTTAAACAGCTGCAGCTTTGAAGGGACCTTTTTTCTTTTCGTCAGTTCCGTATTCCCAGTGCATCACAGAAAATTTTAGGAGGACATCATCGTGCTCCTCTGAAAGGCAGGGGAGTGCAGCCCCCACCCCAGAGGCTGAGCAGGATGGGGATGTGGGATGTGGGAGGTAGGATGTGGGGACGTGGGGACGGGGGATGGGGGAGGTGGGGTGCGGCATGTGGGATGGAAGGGAGGGGGGATGTGGGAGGTGGGATATGGGGACATGGGGATGTGCGGATGTGGGGATGTGGGGATGCAGGGACATGGGATGTGGAGACATGGGATGTGGGGATGTGGGGATGTGGGATGTGGGATGTGGGGATTTGGGAATGTGCTCCCCCAGCCAGCCCAGGACACACCTGAGGCCCCGGCAGCACCGGCCTGTCTCTGTGCCCCTGCTCAGGAACGATGGATAAGGGGCAGAGTTTGTTCAGGCCTTAGTGGAAACTCAGAGGTTGTGTTTAACATATCAACGGGCATGAAATAAAAGGGTGATTTATAAATATTTGCATCCTATAATTGTCTTTAGGAAAGATCAGCTGGGTTGGGCCGCAGCAGGGCCGAGGAACAGCCGGGCTGTTCACAGGTTTCATTTCCACCACTCGAGCAGTTAATGGGCAATCCCTCAGTCTGATCACACTCCTGCTTCCAAATGGCACTCCACGAGGGAGCACCTCCAATCCAACATGTTCCTTCAGCCTTGTGTGTGGGAAATGACTTTCCAGACATCTGAAGGTTGCTGGGATGAGTCTGAATGTCAGGGATGGTACTCCAGAGTGATGGGAAGCACAGGATATGGCTCTTTGTGGGGAAGAGCAAGCAAACAGCTGGAGAACAATGTGGGCTCAGCTGCTCCTCTGCCAGCTCCTGGAGGCACTGAGGGGGTCAGAGCTCGTCATGTCTGCGTGGTTTTCTGTACCATAACACAGGAGAGAGCTGCATCCTGGCTCGTGTTTAACTCTGAGTTTAACAAATCCATTCCAAACCGTAGCTGAGGCCACTCAGGGGGGGAGCAGGGAAAGCAGCCTTGCAGGACTTTCCCCTGGCTAGGAAGGGACGAGCCTCTGAGACTGTCCTGAAGACACAAAGACTCTTATGGCCATGATCATATCTTTAATCTTCTCCTCTAGCTGCTCTCTCCCTGTTGGGAGGGGCTTTTCCAAAATTTCAACCCCTGTAGTGGGATGCAGTGCAGAGAAGCAAAAGGCTGTGAAAAAGGTGAGAACGAGGTAACCCTGTGGGTGACACCAACCCCAGGAACTACATTTGCCTTTAGATTCCAAAGCCAGAGGCGCTTCGACACAAACTACTGACCCTGAGAGAGTTTGGGTGCAAATGCTGTGGCTTGGGCTTGACACCAGATCGAGGATACGGGATGAAGATGCTGCAGAGTTTGTCCGGGTCCCGGCGGTAGATAATGCAGGGCTCACCCTGCACTGACCCGTGGCTGCATCACCAGGTGAGAAAACTCGGAAGGACTGAGGGGACGGAAGGAGAGCTGTGGTAATTAAGACCTCTCCTATATTCATACTAAAATCAGCACTGTGGAAAGAGGCCATAAAGAATACGAGATGTGGTAACAAAACAGGAGCAAAGCCTCCACCCTTCAGGCAGAGAATGAACAAAATTCGCTTCCTTCAAGAAGCAACAGGGAAAAAGAGGTGCTTATCCTAGGAAGGGCGGAGTGCCCTCACTCCTGTGCTGAGGGTCACCATTTACAGCACCTTCGCACGTTCTGGGGTACCTACGGGATCCAGGGCTTCCCAGCTGAGGGAGCAGGCTGCTCCCAGCACAGCCAGCTGTGTTCGGCCTCTCCAGCACAGCCAGGAGCTCGCAGCGCTCTGCTCTGCCTTGCAAAGCTTTGGCTTGGCCAGAGAACCTGTTGTTGATGCGACTGTGGAAGCACCGTGTGGGGTCGGGATAAAATACCAAGGGAAAATGGAAGGATTTTAATAATGCCTATTTTTATTTCTACTAGATGCCAACCATCTGAGCTAATAGAATGTAATTGGAAGACTCAATTTAGTAATTTTCTTTATTATTATGTCTTGATGTACTTCTGTCAACTCCAAAATACTCATTACATGTAATTAGGAGGAAGATTAGAGTGCCGTTAAGATGTGGAATAATGATGCAGCTCAACAAGGGCCAGCGGAAAAAACAACTCGCTCAGGAAAATATCTCCAAAGTGCTGAGCAGAGGAGGGCATTTAAAAAACTGATAAAGCTAAGAGCTGGTGCCAAATAATGAAGACGAGACTTTGCAGTGGGACAGAGTCGATCCCCGAATCAAAGCATTTGATGACTCTGCCTCCCTCTAAAGTGAATCCCTCGTATTTATTTGGACGGCTGAAGTAACATTAATAAGATAATTCCCTAAGAACCACCCTCTGTGTCTTTTTCATAAACTCCCACCCCAAACGGCATAATTAATTTTGCTGTTGTACAGAAGAATAACAATAAAAAATCCATCCTTTGGGAGGTAGGTGGTAATTTCTATCTGATGGAAATTGAGATTAGACACAGCACATAAAACTTTTTGATAATTTATTCACCAGAAATTGCCGTATTATACCTATCAGAGAGCTGGTGATATGAAACTTAACAAGCTGATATTTCACTCTGATTTCCTTGAGCATGATCCAATTTATTAAATCAAAATTCTAGATTAGCTTTAATATGAAGGAAGATTTTTATATTCCAGACTAATGTATGTCAGAATGTACGAAACCGGTAATGGGAGCGCTGACGGGAGTTAAGTTTTGTGCGGCGCTGAGAGACAGGTTCAGAATAAAAAGAAGAAATTTCCCAAAATTTCTGATTATTTCTGTCGAACTGGGGGATAAAAGACGAGAGAAGAGAGCAGGGCTGTGTCTGTAGCACCGCTCAGAGCAGCACCACGAGGCATTACCAGTGGGGGAAGCTATTTCTGGTTCTATCATCAACTCCCCATATGACAGCAGAGGAATTATTTCAGGACAGAATCGCTTTTCCAAAGGATGCGCAATAAATAGAAAAAGAGCTGTTGAGAAGCCGTTGCCGTTTCCTGTCTCGCCCTCTCCGGTGCCTCACTGCATGCGGGGTCCCGCTGGCCCAGCACAGCACCTGGAGGTGCCGGTGGCCACCGCGACGGGTCTGGGGGCCACCACCGCTGGGTGCAAAGGGTCCTGCCCAGTGGGTGCCAAAGGTCCTGCCCCGTGGGTGCCAAAGGTCCTGCCCCGTGGGTGCCAATGGCCCCCCCGAGGGTGGGGCTGCCCACGCCGGACCCCTGCCCCTTGCAGGCTCGGCACACGTCTTGCGCTCATTTTTTATCTCTCCTTTTTGGTTTGTTGGTCCGGGTGACTCTGCCAGGCCCCGGCTTTGCTCGTGCCCTCCCTGCCCCTCACCAGAGCAGGAACAGGGGCGGGAGGAGCAGAAAGCGTGGCTGGAGCAAGGGGTGGGTCTCCCGTGGGTGAGAGGAGGGTTCTCGTGCCCAGCCCCGTGAGGGGGTGCGGAGTTGGCACCCCACGGGCAGGACTTTCAGAGCTGGGGACGAAGAGGCTGCAGGAGCACAGAGCGATCTCAGACCACCCCCAAACATAAAGTTCTGACTACTGAGCCATGAGGGGTCCCAGGGCTTGGCAGAGAGGAGAGAGGCGAGGTTCCCTCAGAACACCTCCCGCACCGGGCGCAGCGGGGAGCGCAGGGAGCCCCGGGAGCCCGGCGCAGCCGCTGCCAGCGCCGCTCCTCCCGCACGGCCGGGCCCAGCCCGGGGCACGGGCAGCCCTCTCCGCACAGAAACACGGCACAGCGGCCGCGGGGCCGCGAACGCCCTTCTCTGCCCCTGCGCCGGTGTGCAGGGCAGGAGGCAGCCGGTGCCTGCCTGCAGCCGCAGCGCAGGGCACGCGCGGGTCCCGCACAGAGCGCTGGTGCCGGTGACAGTCACCGCACCGGGACTGCGGATGGACCAAAACACAGCCGATTAACCCCAAAACGGCACCGGTGGAGCAGCCACTCCCCGGAGCCGGCGGTGATGCCGGCGGTGCCGCCGTGCCCTGAGCCCGGCCGTGGCGCTGCCAGCGCCGGGGACGGGGACCTGGCACTGTCGGGTGGCTCCTGCTGCAGCCCAATCAATCCCCTCAGCTTGTTTATAAGTATCTGTGACTCACAGACGTTTTTCCTGCTCCTTAATTGCCAGTTTCCTGAGAAACCATCGCAGGCAGCCAATCGGCTGCGGAGTTCTGCCTTAGTGACTGGAGACAACTGGGAAAAATAAATCCAGCGTTATTGGTAAATTGAACGGCACTTTCCTAAGTACAGCACGTATTTATAAACAACACATCTGCAGGATCCGAGAGCCCCCTCGCTCTGCTGAGGGAGGTCTCTGAAGGTCTAATCCCGAGCAGCAGCGCCCACTCCCCTCCCTGTCCCACCCTCTGTGGTGGCGGATGCACGGAGCGGGTACCAGCGGCCCGTGCCCGGGGATGGGCTTTGTCCCCTCTGCTCCCCTTCCCTGCTCCCCTTCCCTTCTCAGGGGTCCGCAGGGGCTTGCCCGGGGTGCTGGGGGGGCACACCTGGGCACAGCAGCAGGGGAGGGGCACAGCTGCCTGTTCGGGCAGCACCCCGCTGTCCCCCCGTCCCGCCGGCTCTCCCTCGCGTTGCTTAATCCTGATTTGAGTCCTGTATCTCCCAAACCATTCTGCCTTCCTAAGAGCCCTTACGGATTGGTGCAGCAATTTTAATAAACAAATTGAAATCCTTGGAGAAGCCACAATACAGTACTGGTAATATTATTCAGCATTATTATAAAAGTGATGCACGAGATCTAAATAAGAGAAGAAGAAGAAATTTTTGCACTCAGTATTAGTCACTGCTCAATTACAGGTCGATTCAGAGCCATTCATTGGTACAAAGAAATCAGCCTGCGAAGTCCCCCTAGCACAGCCTGCGCCTTCCTTTACGCTTTTAATGCGAGATGGTGTTTGGGAAGCTCGGAAGTCTTTTTTAGTAATCAAAAAAAGCCATTCTAATAGTTGGTAAAAGGCTAGGAAACACGGAGCCGGTTAATTTTGGAGGAGTTCACAGGGAACTGGGGGAAAGGATATAAAAAAATACAACGGCATAAAGCTGAGGCTGAGCCGGAGGAGCCGCAGCACCTCAACAGCTGCGTGACACACTCGTGACTCAGGCAGGCAGGAGGCGCGGGGCTGGGCGCTGGGAATGCGGGGCCGCGAGCGGCAGCAGCAGCGCTGCCCGCACGGCCCGGCTCCCGCAGCCC
>VWPU01020536.1:0-14836 GCA_013398955.1 Callaeas wilsoni
TGGGAGGCAGTGGCTGAGGAGGGGAATGAGCTGCTGACGAAGGCCAGCACTATAAGCAGTGGTTCTGTTCTTCCTGCCCTTTCTCCATCCTTTCCACACGTTCTTTTCCCCACAGCCCAACTTTGCTATCCCCCTAAAGAGCACAAAACAAGAGGATTTCACGCGTGTGTGCCCTGCTTTGCCTCGGGGAGGTGTGGATCCTGCGGACCTTGCAGGACCAGCTCCTCATGGAATAAACATGTGCTTGGAAGAGTTTACAAAGCACCCTGCACTCGTTTATTTGAAACCACTCCAATTAAGGCTTCATAGGAGTAAACTTCTTTTGAAATACAGCACTTTCTAGTTTCTCTGGGTGACACGGCAGCAGTCAGGGTGCTCTGTGAGCGTTCCTCCCTGCTGGGAATGGGCACAGCCTTTCCAGGAGGAAGATTCCGTGGCATTCGGAAGCCTTGGAAAGTCTGTGACACTGCTCTACCTGCTCCTTTCAAGATTATCAGTTTGTTTGGAGTGCTTATGCAGGCAAAGTGCTGCAATCCAGGGCTCAATTTACGGTAATTTGTTATGCCTGGAACGACAGCCTTCCTGGATACATGAAAAGGGATCCTTTCAAACCCCGAGCTGACAACTCTTTTTATCTGACTTCAGTGCTCCACAGCCAAGGAGTTTTAAAGGATGGGGAAAGCAACATCTAATCTGTGTTTAGAAAACCGTGACAGTGTGCTCTATAAACTTTCAGCAATACAACCCCAATCTGCTCCATTTCCACTTCCCCCCAGGGTAAATTTAATAGTCCTGAAGCTGGAATTATTACCTCAGCAAATACAGCAAGTGCAGACAGACTTCTGCATCAGCTCATGTATATTTCTTTCCTGAAAGGTTTTAAGTAGCTCTGGCTTGGCCTGCTTGTTCTTTTTTTTTCCTCCCCTTTTTTGTTTTGATTTGTTTATTCACTCTTAAAACAGCTCCTCAGCAGTGGGTTTAAGCAGCTCCTCTGATCTGGAGTGCTGCACGATGGTGTCCCTTGGAGCCTTCCTGCACAACCTGGAAGCTGCTTCCCAGCTTTTATTAAATGCTGAGTCTTCTGCTCTCATTTGTTAAAAGGAAACAGTGAAATGAGTAATTACAGAGCAAGACTTGTGCACCAGGTGTGTTCTGGACACTGAAATCCTTTGGGTATTTTTCCCTTTTTTTGCCTTTCTTTAAGGGAAATGTCTTTTGCAGGCAGGTGCTCGGTGGGAAGCAGCAGGTTCCAGTCCAGGCGTTAGGACGGTGTGGAGTCCGAGCCAGAATATCCTCAGGGATTTTATTTCATCAGGCTGTAACTCCAGTGGTGCTGCACAGCTGCTGGGTGTGCCTCCAGCTGCAGGGAAAGGTTAGAGATACCCTGAGTCACGAGGCTTTAATTCTTTCATTTGATCTGAATTAGATTCATTGCAAAGAGAGAAATGCGTCAAAAAATCAGGTAATGTGGAAATTAATATTTTGTGCTGAGCTAAAAAAATAGGAATTATCTTTAAAGAAAGGCTGCATCTTCCAATTTGCATGTGCTGTATGGAGAGGACTTTAAATTAACTGATTGTTAAAAGTGAGCTAATGGAATTAATTAGTCTTGGGTGTGTTTTAGACAGGCCTAAAGCAGCTGAAGGGTGTAAGCAAGCATAGGAAAGTACAGTTTCAACAGGAGACAATGAGCAGATAGAAATTTTTCTGAAATTTCCGGAGACACATCCAGATTTTAAGAGTTCTCTTCTGACAATCTGCCACTGTCCACAAATGAACTGTAAATGGAGCATCTGTCGGGGTGTATATATCTATCTGTATCCATCTAAAGTGATGGAGTGCCCCAAAGTAAGCACAGCAAACTTAAGCAAAACAATAAAATTGACTTCTTGTAGATTTTGGCAGGATCAGTATTGAAAAAAGACCAGCCTGTAAGTTTGCTGTTGTATTTCTGAAAATATGAGAAGGACTTCACCATTTTAGTTAATTCCCTTGAACTTTAGGCAGCTGCTTCGTCCCTGTTTAAAAAAAAGTAATTAAAAACCTCATGAAGCATTTGTTTGACAAGTCTTTCTAAATTTCTGTGTCTGTCAATGACACCAGAGAAATCTTGAGTATTTTTTGTCATTCTCTTGAGCTATTGATGATTGTGGAATGGTTCTAAACCTTACTGGCAATTCAAAACTTGTGTAATTAGAGCCCCTCAGAAGCTGTCAGGGATGAATGCCATGAACTCTCAGGGCAGTGGGATCTCCCCACTCGTGACTCTTTCCCTGCTTTCTGGGTTTCTCCCTCGTTTTCCAGCTCCAGTGTCCCCGTGCTCACTGTTTGCTGAGCAGCAGCACAGCATTGACCTGATTATTTTGACAAGAGCTCAGAGGAACAGTGAGGATCCTGACCCAGAGCTGTGCTCATTTTGGTCCTCTTTTTCCTGGAGCTGCAGCAGCAGCTGCTCCACGCTCAAAAGGTCTCCTCACCCCCTTTTTTCTCCCTCCCCACATGTGCAGAGTTACCTCCAGAGCAGCACAAAGCAGATATTTGGGAATGGAAATGTGAATTGCATCCAAGTGGGAAAGTGTTAGTTCAGGGTAAAAAATTGGGTAGTCTGTAGTAACAGTGCACTAATTCTCAGCCAAGGTTTGTCTTTGATCAGGATTTCACTGAAACTTGATAAAACTCATATTGCTGAACAGGGAAAAGGTGGTAGCTTGAAGCAGGAGCCACGAGGATGCTGGAAGTGTGGAATTCTCAGCTGACAGCAGCTCCCTTTCTGAGCTGTGTGGTTGTTCCTAATCACTCCCAGCTTTTGTTCATCCACAGCTTCACCAAAACTCTTCAGCTCAGAGCCTTATCCTAATTTCTACCATGAAGCTAATTAAATAGAGTGTAGAGAAAACTGAGCACTCGTCTTCCTCTCTGATTCCTGTCAAATAAGTGAATGCAACCTGTGAGCCTTTTGTCTGTAAGAATAATTACAAATCCAGTAAGTTTAAGGTCATCAAGTATTGAAGCCCCTGGAAACTTGATACCTTTCTGGTTTCTGAAATCAATTAAATCTAGGCTATGCAAAATACTCATTTTCTTTGCAGGAACAGGATTTTTTTTTCCCCTAAAAAGAGCCAATAATGCCTAATTATCCTTCTTTGTGATCTCCTTTTGGTGCTGCAGTGAGTTACCACTCAGAAGTCTATGACTATTTTTTCCACTTGCGTGGTGCATTGAACTGGAAATAAATCTTTAAGACTTCTCTACTGAGCAAAAATCACTCACAACTTACAAGCTGGAAGAGTTGATAGATCTCTCTTCTGGTTTTGATGGGTTATTCAGTTAAAATTTCAGGAATACTGTGGGATCACTGCCTCAGTACAGCTTGGTTAGACAGCTCCCTCAGGTAAGGGGCTTTGAAACTGCTCTTTTCACATCCCTTTTTGCTTAAAAAAATTCAACAAAACTTGCCTTGGGTGTTACTAGTTTCACCCAATGCTCTTTTCTCTGTATCTCATCCAGATCTGAGCATGGAATAGAATCCCAGAATCATTTAGGTTGGAAAAGACCTCCAGGATCACGGAGTCCAACCTGACAATCCCCACCTTGTCACCAGCCCAGAGCACTGAGTGCCACATCCAGTCTTTTCTTAAATTTTTAAATCAAGATATTGGTTGTGTTGGTATGAAAAAGTGTTGGTATGAAAAAGTGAGGAAAACTTGAATATTAACAATTCCCTGTGCTGTTGTTTGATACTTTAAAATCTGGTATGTTGGATTTTTTTAAGGGTGTTCTTTGTTTTATTACTGAGCATGAATGTTCTTGGATAGACCCTTCTTTTAATTAGCTGATATGCATAAAGTAAAATGACTGCAGCTATGACAGGAAATATTTTATTGTTTTTTGGGGGGTTTTTTGGCCATTTTTAGGTGTGTGTATTCCTGCTAAGGTGGCGATAGTTGAGGCAGTTTGTGTTTTTCCTCTTTGATAATTCCAGGCCTGTGGAAGCACAGCCAGTTCTGTGAGTGGGGCTGTGAACAGAAGAGGGGAGCTCTGAGACAACACTTGAAGTCCCAGGAATTTCCAGAAAATTGAAAATGCAGCTTACAAATGCTGAAGCTTCCATTGTCACCTCCCCCACCAATAGGAAAGTGCTGAATTCACATCTCATTATGTAAGCAAATCACTATGAGCGCGTAATTAAATTAGGGGGAAGCTTTCCTCCTTGGGTAGTTGTGTGCTGTTTAAATCTGGGTTTGTTCCTGCTCACAGCCTGAGTTTGATGGGCCTGAAGCAGAGCTGCAGAACAGCTCCTTGAGAGCATCTCCTTGGACCTCCTGGAAGTCAAGGATGTGCTTCTGGGGTTGTTAGAACATGTATTTATTTGCCTTGCACTTAGCACTGAGAGGTCAATTCTAATCTCCTGCATTAATCTTTATATTCAGCTGTATTTTAGTTTTCAGTGTTTCCTTAGCTGTTCTGTGCCAAGCAAACTCCATTGCTATGGACGAGGGATTTTTTTCCTGGCATTTCTTGTTGCTCCCACAATGTGTGACATAGTTTAGCTAAACTGTATTGATTTTCTTACGGTTTTAAATGTGCAAAGTACCACAAGATGCAGAACACTTTGCCTGTGGCACCCCAAAGAGGTGCATTTATAATTCCCCAAATAATAATATAAATTTTCATACTAGGGACACTTGCCACTTCAGTTAGATTTTTAATTCTAGATAGGATGTGAGTTTTATGTACTTCAGTTAGATTTTTAATTCTAGATAGGATGTGAGTTTTATGTTTCCAAAATGATGAAGTGTGGATTGTTTCTTGTGAGTAGATATTCCTGTGGCAGATGGAAAAATCTTTTAGCTGGGGTGGGAAGAGGTGTGGAACACCTGTCAGAGTGACAGCAAACTCTTCCTAGGCTTCCTTGCAGCAGGACGTGGCTCGGGCTGGACCACGTTTCATCTGCTCTGGGTTAATTGGCTGATTGCTAATTGAGTTGCAGAGTTCCCTGATTGGGAGGAGCTGAACTTTGGCTGCAGTTCTGGACCTTGCCCCAAACCCCCACCAAGGCCAGGTGGTGCCTTCACCATAAAGTGGATTTTCCCCCACCCCGGATCCTTGCTGCCTTGTTTAGTGCCGTTCTCCTGGACATTGACTCCGTGGTGAATCATCTGTGCTCCTGCAAGGGAATTATTTTTCCACGGAATGCTGGGCATTGCATTTCCTGGAGCTTTTTCAGTATTTAATTTGCAAGGTTGCAGCTTCAGAACTATTTATGATTAATCCGTGGGGGTTTTTTTGATTCCTCCCGCAACTGCTTTGAGTCCTGTTTTGGGTTTTTTTATGATTTTATGAATTTAAAATATTCTCTGGCAAGAAACTTTAGAATCATCAGAGAATCCCAGAGCGGTTTGGGTTGGAAGGGACCTTAAAGCTGATCCCATTCCATGGGCAGGGACACCTTCCACTATCCCAGGTTGCTCCAGCCTGGCCTTGAACACTTCCAGTGACGAGGCATCTAGGACTTCAATTGTAAATAATACATTAAATATAATTTAATTGATTAAGGAAACCTTAATTTTTAAATTGCCTCTGCAGTTAATTTACCCAAATTTGTAAAGTTTGGGCAGTAAATACGAGGAAACACTTGGAAAATCTCACCTGTAACTTGTCAGGTTAAATGGAGAGGTACAAGTGGGATACAAGTTGGTGGCTTGGTTGAATTGTAACCCTGGTTTATGGTAGGTTATTAAATTCTTTATAGAGTAGTTTTATTAAAAATTACAATCCTTACGGTTTTATTTCTTTGTTCACATAGTTACTCCATGTGTTGCTTTGCCAGCTGAGCATTTGGGCTGTCAGGTTTCCCTGGTTCTGTGAGGTTTGGTACCTCCTCTAATGGGCTTTTCTCCAGTGTTCCCCTAATAAAATATTGGAGATCATGGAGGGGGAGAGGAAACTCCAGAGAAACTGAAACTGAACTTCACAAGCTTGCAGGATTTACAAATCCTCTTTTCCTAATCTCCAAACCTGCAGCATGTAAGAGCAAAACAACCTCAGCAGGAGCCAGTTCTGATTTCCAGGCTGAAAATTCTGGAATTTTCACCTCTTGTGCTTTTCCATGGAATTTTGGCGATCATCTCCAATTACATCATTTCCCAAAGGCAGTGTAGGTCAGAGCAGTGGAAGTGAAGAGCTGAGGTAGCCCTTGGAGAGACCCCTGTCAGCACTGATGGTTCTCCTTTTATTTAGGTTTGCTTTGGGTTTTTTGGGGGGAGATATTGGAGGAAAAAGAGCTGCTTGGAAGCAGGGAATGGCTGCAGGGAAACAAATGAGAGGAGCTGCTTGAACTGGCAGTGTTGGCTCAAAAATGCTGTGTGTAATTGCTGCTTGAGCAGAGCTCTGCTTGTAAATCTGTCAGCACCCTGTGAATGTTTTGTGGGGTTTGGAGTACCCAGTTCTGAGCCTGCCTCGTTTTGTCTGTTTTGAGAAGTGGAGCTCACTGTAAATCTGAAGGGGGACATCCAACTACAACTGTTAAACCAGATTATTTCTTGGTTTCTCTCCTGGATTTTTTTAGAAAATTTTTAGTTATTTCTCTGTATCCACAATCTGGATAGAACTGTCCTTACAGTCTCTACTTGTGGTTTGTATTAATAGGGAGACGATGGAAATGTTCGCTCAGCGATTAAAAAGCATTGGTAGCTTCAGGGGAAATAAATTAATTGAGTTTTGCTGGGCTGTAATTTTTGGTTTAATGCTTTTCTGAGGTGTCTGAAGGTGGCTTACCTGTGCAGAAGGATCTCTGTTTGGACAAGGTTAGAGTTGGAGTGACTTAGATATTTAAAACAGAATTAGGAATCCAAAGCGTTTGGATTCTGCATCAGATGAGCTCAGGATTGTTGGAGCATCAGCAGGAAACATTAAAGAACAAGATGGAGAGGAATGAGGGAAGGTACCAAATCCCAAGGTATTCCCATCCATAAGGTGTTGGTGGATTGAAAATGGAAAGAGGTGCATAAACCACTTCAAATATAAAGTGGACCAAGTTAAAATTCAAAATAAAGCATTGGGATGCTTTTGTTGTTGCTTTATGTGCCCAGTAAGAGCAGTGGTGTTTCTCGGTTGTACCTAAAATAGCAAATTCCATCCTCAGTGTTCTGCTGGAAACTCAAGGACGTGTCAAAATGCACTGTGAGCTTCATACATCACCCTGAAATTAAAGGTTGCAAACCCAAAGCACTTTCAGGTGATCTGAGACCGTGATAAAACTCTTATTTCCATTCTTTTGAGGGTTTGTAATCACGCTTCACTTGTCCATATTATTTTGCAAAATAAAGGTAGAAAAATCCAGGATGAGTTTCTTTATTTTTACAGTGCATTCTTGACTAAATTAAGTTGCTGTTTCTAGGTCACTGTGGCCAAGGTGGTGTTTTAAGTGAGAACAGCTGATTGTGGTAATTTTCAAATAAACTCAAATGTTGAAAACCCATTTGTTAGATCAGGTAACTCTAATTCTGGCTGATGGAGTTGAGGTTTTAAATGAAACCTAGGTACATTTATGATAACAAAGCACCATACCTATTTAATTCTGAAGAACGCAGCAAATGGAAGATACTGATCTTCAATGGAAGGAAATTATTTCCTAAGCTTTGGGGGTTTTTAGGACATTGGTATTTTCTCTAACATAAATGTTGTTTTTTTGTAGGGCGCCAATGCCTCTGCTTTGGAGAAAGAGATTGGTCCTGAGCAGTTCCCTGTGAATGAGCATTATTTTGGCTTGGTCAACGTAAGTGAATTTTCTATGCTTGAAATGCTGGTTTTTAATTCATATCCTAATTTGGAGCTTAACAGGATTCTCTGAGACCTTGATTGATGAGCACTTCTCACTTAGAGTGAGACTGAGTACAGACACCACATCCTGCAGTGTGGTTATTAACCAAGATATAATTGCATCTGAAACACATAAAAATAAGTGTATTTCCTGTAGAGTCTGTGAGAGGACCCTTCCTACTCCGGTACATATCTGATTCTAAGATTTTAATATTTACCTGGAAAGTGGGAACTCATAAAGTGTGTGCGTTGTTCGTGCTCTGTTCCAGAGAAGATTTTACACTGATGCTGCACTGCAGGGGAGGCTTTAAAATGAAAATGTGTTACTTTCTGAAAACGCCCCTCTCGTGTGGGAGGAGTGGAAGTTTTTATGCAAGAGATGAATGACATGGACTGGGTGGATAATTCCTTCATGTAGTAATACTCCTTTTGGATTTCTGGCAGCCTGGTGTAGCCATGAACCCTCCAAAAAGCTGTGGTTTTGCATCTGTCAGTTTGTGTGGCTGTGGGCTGGAGCCGTGGGGCAGCAGAGTTGTGTGCCTGCACTAACTGTGCAGAGAGGATGTTGCTCCTGACTTAGTTCAGAGAAGCAGTGGTTCTGTGGCATCCTATTTATGATGGGAAAATGCAGTTTTGGCATAACTCACTGGAAACAGAAGTATTTCTGCGTGCTGGTCATCAAGGTTGTGTTGAAAGCTGGGAGATGCTCCATCTCACAAAGTAAGGCCATCTAAGTGGTGTTTATGGAGCTCATTAGAGCTCAGTTAATTGACTTTGTGTGGGTTTCTAGCAGTTTGTGTTTCAGACACCCAGCTATCCAAACACACGGAATTCTGTTCCTTAAGGAGGGTGTTGATGGCCGTTCCAGAGCTGCCGAGGTTGGCGCCGTAATGGCAGAAATGGAAGGCATCTCCAATTGTAACAGAAATAGCAGAGCACTGAATGGTGTGGAGAGGAAAAACAGCATCCTAAAAATAACCAGGGTTATTAGAACCACATCCATTCTCTGTTTTGAAGGACAAAATATGACTAACACTGCTGTGCTTCATTTCTTGCAACTGGTTTCTTTAGGGTGGTTGTTTTCACGCCGTTGTTCTGCCGAGCTTTTTCCGAAGTTATTTCTGGTTCTTTCGTGATTTGGAGTTAATTGGAGCGTTTTAAAGAGGGCAGTTTGATGGCTTCAGCATCGGTTCTGTTGAATGAGTGGCTGCACTGCAAATAGAATCAGGTGTTGAACTCGTGGGCAATGGAGGCCAAAACTTTGGGTCAGTTATTTAATTTTTGGATCAGCGAGCTAAACCAACCTGGCTCTGTTAAACCGTGTCTAAAGCCACTGCAGAATACGTGGCAGAAGGGAACAGCCTGCTGAAATAGTTAATATACACTATAGCACAAGAGGGATGGAACTATGGTGTCATTCCAGAATTTCATTTCAGTTGCTTTTTGAGAAGCTCCTATCTTCAAATAAGCCCTCAAACTTAGGATGCCTGTTTTGTGTTGTGTGCAGATTTATTTAGCATGATGCTTCTTTGTTTTTCTAGGTCACTAACAAGCATGTGAGTGATTCTCTCTCCTAATTCATGTGTTTGTTTAGCTTCCATATTTATTTTCTTTGTGTCAATAAGTTTTAACTGTTGTTCCCTGTTGTTTGCATATGGTGTAAATCAATGTTACTGTAGCTATAATCTGTGACCTTCTCAGCTGTATGAATTAAGCTGTTCATTTTCTGTTTCAGTCGAAGGGATTATTAGCTTGAAACCGTTCTGCTGCAGTAATCACACCGAATTTGGGTGAACAGTGGCCATGCCTCTGTGTATCACTTAAAGCCAGTCTGCACTGGAGACAGATTTTTATGCTTTTTTGGTTTATTTAAAATATGGTGCTCTTGGGGGTGCAGAACCTCGTTACCAGAGTATCTGGGGACTGGCAAACCCAGAATTTGTTTCCCTTTTTTGAAGCGACAGCAGAATAACTTGCAGAGCAGCAGCTCTGAACCCGGGCGTGTTGCTGTGGGTGATAAGCGGATATCCCGGTGTCCGTCCTTGCTCAGCCGTGGGGAGCTGCCTCTGGAAGGCCTTATCTGTGCCCTGGCACTGCCTTCAGACAGGCCAGGTGCAAAGCAGCTGCTCTGTGCATTGCCCTGCATCATGTGCTGCTCAAAACTCTTTCCATTATGAGCAGGAAATACTGATTTTGTGATATTATTCATTTATAATGTGTTATACCAGTGGGATTGGCTCAGTGGGTCAGAGCAGCGTGCTGGTGCTGCCAGGGCTGTGGGTTTGGTCCCTGTGTGGGTTGTTCACTTAAAAGTTGGACTCAGTGATCCTTGGGGGTCCCTTCCAACTCAGAACATTCTGGGAAATTCGTTATTTATTTATTTTGGGTCCTTGCACCTCCCCAGCAGGGTCTCCCCTCTCAGGATGAGTCGTGCCATGTCCAGAACTTTTGATTCTGTGACGAGCCCTTAATTACCTTTTCCGTGTATTCCCAGTGTCCTGTGAGTGTTGTCTCCTCTCCCTTGCCTTGCTGTCCCAAGGCTCAGCCTTTTCCCCCATTCCAGCCAGTATTCCCCAGTAAATGAGCTCTGCCAGGTGACTTCCCCAGTTTCACTGTGTGACATTCTTAATGAGCAGCCTCTTGCTGTTGTTCCTTTTTGACAGCCCTAATCCAAGCCCCTTTGTTTTCCTTCTGTTCTGTTTTTTGACCAGTTCGGCAATACCTGCTACTGCAACTCGGTCTTACAGGCACTTTATTTTTGTCGGCCGTTTCGGGAAAAGGTTTTGGCATACAAGGTGCAGCCCCGAAAGAAGGAAAGCCTCCTGACCTGCCTCTCTGATCTCTTCAACAGTATTGCCACGCAAAAGAAGAAGGTGGGAGTCATCCCACCCAAGAAATTTATTTCCCGCTTGAGGAAAGAAAATGGTAAATGAATAAATGATTTTTTTAATGCCTCTTTAAGCGTGTAAAATGTTGAACAAAGTTTCCTTTTTGAGTCTACATTGTGAAGTTTTAACAGGTTTCTTGAAGATTTTTGTGGTGTGAATTTCGCCACCTGTGAGCTTGTCCTTATCTCAGTATCCGTGTTTCTGGACTTGCACATGTGCAGATATTGCACACTGGCATCGTGTTCTGTGGAGGAGCCAGCCCGCACACCCCAGGTCATTGCTCCAGGCTGTCATGAGCTCTCAGAGCCTGTCAGAGCCTGTTCTCCTGCATTTGTGGTGGCATAAATTCGTTAGGATGAGAACCGGTGGTTATTTCCCAGAGCTGTTTGGTGAGGAGAAGTTCTGGCTGCTGATTTATCCTCTCTGCCTGAACTTGAAAAGATAACAAACTTCCAGTAGGGGATTTTTGCCCCTTGGTGCTGGACTTAATAAACTAGTGGCCCAAGGCAACACATCTGAATTTCTTTATTTCTCTCCCTCTCCAAAGAAAAGAAAAAAAATACAAAAAAAACCCCAAACCAATCGTGGTTTTCTTCAGTTCTGAGAAATGCCCAAACTAAATTTCCTTAATGGTAGTTTTCAGCTGTTTGTTTCTTGCAGCCCGAGGATAACCACTGAGAGAACAGCAAAGTGCAGTTCTTCCCAAACTCACCAGAGCTGTGTGACAGGGGAGGGAGGGAAGGGAGAAAACCACAGTGACCCGCTGCTGGGGAGTGTCTGAAGTTGTTCATTCTCCTCCCTCTCTTCCTTTCCAGAATTATTTGATAATTACATGCAGCAGGATGCACACGAATTCCTAAACTACCTACTGAACACTATTGCTGACTTGCTCCAGGAGGAGAAGAAGCAGGAGAAGCAGAATGGGAAGCTCCAGAATGGCAGCATTGAGAGTGACGAAGGAGACAAGCCTGATCTGACGTGGGTCCATGAAATCTTCCAAGGAACACTAACCAATGAAACCAGATGTCTTAACTGTGAGGCTGTACGTGCACCACCAAACCACACCTCTTAGCTTTCTCCCAGCTTCTGGATTGTTTTCCCTAACACTAAGCAGCCTTTTCCATTTATTAGGGTAGATGAAATTGCACTGTCTCTATTAAAATGTGGAGCATAGCCTATTTTAGGACTGTCTCAGCTCTATGTTCAAACCAATGCTCGTTAAGGTATGTTGCCCAGAAAAAGCCCAGTGTTTTCCCTGTTTCTCCTCCCTGTTTCCATCGAGGCAGCTGCACCTGGCTGATCCAAGCTGCCTTTTTGTCTCCGTGTTATTCCCTGTGTCAGTGATTGAGAGTTTGTGTTGTGTTTCTCCATGAGAGTTGCTCTTAATTTAGCTCTGGGATGAACTGAGTTGCTTCAGCTGGAATTCTGTGCTTGGTGCTGGTCCTTGGCCACTCTATCTGAGAACAAAAAAAGTGCCATGAAATCTAGAATTAGAACCACACCACCTTCAGACCAGGGATTTGTAGTTAGTCATATGCTCTGATTTAATAGTGCTAAAAAAAATGAAAACTCAGATGGGGAGAGAAATAAAAAAACCAAGTGATTACAACAGAAAAGACTGTTCTTGGCATTTGAAATCTAAAGTTATGGCTATGTGGTGAGGAGAAGCTCTAAAAATGACATTAATAGGATTCTGTCTGAAGGATTTTGCAATGAAATGTGACTGTTTCACAAATGGAAAGATGGTTTTCCTCCCTGCTAACCCATTTAATTGAAGAGCCATCTGCCTGTTTCTGCCTTGCCTCTGTGCTGACTGTTACACCCTGAAATGCAGAAGAAAGCTGGATCAGGCTGCAGAGAAAATGGAATGTGGTTAAAGCTTCTGCAGTGAGAGCTCTGAGTGGTTAAAACTTGGGTTTGCCAGTGAAGTAATCAGATGTGCTGAAGTCTCAAGGGGGAGAGATGTTTCATGAGAAAGGGTTTGGGGTTTTGTGCTTTTTTCCGTGGGTTTTTGTTTTTGTTTTGTTGTTGTTGCCTTTTTTTTTTTAATGCTCCTCTTCAGATTTAAACACCACATCAGATTATTTAATCACTTTTAGTTTACCTCAAGAAAAGGCCTCTGTGTGTGTGTGTACATTTCTTTTTAATCACATTGCACCATTCCAGAAACGGTTAAAAGAAATCTGCCAGCTCTAAATTGTTACCAAATATCTCTTCTTATTATTTTTATTTCAAGGTTAGTAGCAAAGATGAGGACTTTCTGGACCTCTCGGTTGATGTGGAACAAAATACATCAATTACACATTGTCTAAGGTAAACAGAATTCTTTGGGAATGGAAAAAATACCTGCCCTGGCCAGAAGGAAAGAGCCTGGATTAGTTGTTCTCTCGTGCAACAGTTGTAGGCTTTGATATGTGGTAAAATATTGTGAGTTTTGGAAGGTTTCTTAGTGGGTTTTAGTGGTTAATGAGTACTAGCGGTGGCTCAGATTGAATTTCGCTTTCTTTTATGGGGATTTGAATTTGTTACATCACGCAGTCAAACTTTCTCAAAAAGAAACATGCAGTGTTTGGTTTCACAATAAGTTCTTGATTATTTTAATACTCTTACTGAATTTCAGTTGCCTGGCCCTGATGTTTAGGGTCACTTTGGTTTTTCCTGATAGACATTTGCTCTGTGTGTTTGTCTGCTGGATCCAGGGCTTATCAGCTGCTTGGATATTTAATTTGCATACAGCATCTGGCTATTTAATAGCTGATAATGGATCTGTAATTGCTGGGAGCTGAAGGATCACCCAGACTTTGCTACTTAATGGCTGTGGATGTGAACATTTAATTTCTGCCACTAAAGAAAACATGGAATGGCTACTGATGGAAGCAAAGCTCAATCACCTTATTGCTGTTTATGACCTTTCCTAGCCAGAAAACAGGCAGTTAATACTTGAGGGTGTAATTTCCACATTTTTTCCAGCTGAACATCCCAGGAATGAGACAAATACACCTCCAGCGGGTCTGGGAGTGACACAAATGAAAGGAGCTTCATCCTCTGTGTGGTGTTTGGGGTTTTTTTCAGCATTAGCAGCAGTAGCTTTTACCCGGATGCTCTGGAATGTCCCTGCTCATGCCGCTCTCTGATTTCCACAGGGGATTTAGTAACACTGAAACTCTATGCAGTGAATACAAATACTATTGTGAGCAGTGCCGCAGCAAACAGGAGGCACAGAAGAGGTAAGGGCCAAATATTCAGGCTGAGGGAGATGTTCTCTCTTAAAATTTCTGGGCAAATACCCCCGGTGAGTTCAGGAAAAAGAAGAGGTAAGATTGTCTAGGTCTGTGTTTGGTGAAGGAAAAGTGGAGAGGCCAAGTAACTTCATGGCAGCCTCGTCATGAGGAGATTAATTCTGTGTTTCTCCCAGAAGAGTTTCTATCTGGTGCTTCCAGACATCCACATTTTCCCCAGTTAGCATTAATCAGCTTAAAGCCGCTGGAAAACATCCCATCTGCTTTGTCTGTGAGTGCTGGGTACAAAAAACCTTATTTCTCCCCTCAGACTTGGTCACAGTCAGAGCAGCAACACAGATTTATTCCAGCTCTTTCTTCCCGTTGATCTGTGAAAAATCGATGTTGTCCTGCACTTGTCCTGCACTCAGATGTCAGCTGTGCTGTTAATAATTTGGAATAAATATTGCCTGTTCTCACTAAGTGAGAAAAACCAGCATTTTCAACCTTTTACCAATATTTTGGACGCCTTTTACCGACGCTTCTTTGTTACAAAGCCGTTGTTGAACCAAACTTTTTTGGGAGTGATTTGCTAATCCTTGTTTTTCTCTCGTATCTTCTGGTGCTCCAGGATGAGGGTGAAGAAGCTGCCCATGATCCTGGCGCTGCACTTGAAGCGGTTCAAGTACATGGACCAGCTGCACCGCTACACCAAGCTGTCCTACAGGGTGGTGTTCCCGCTGGAGCTGCGCCTCTTCAACACCTCGGGCGACGCCACCAACCCCGACAGGATGTACGACCTGGTGGCCGTGGTGGTTCACTGCGGCAGGTACTGCCCAGCATTCCCGCAGAAATTCCCGGGGTTTTTAGGGAATCCGTCCTCGCTGAGCCGCTTCCCACAGAAATTCC
>VWPU01020537.1:0-37883 GCA_013398955.1 Callaeas wilsoni
CCGCGGGCCGGGGCTGCGGGCAGCGGCGCTGGAGGGCCGGTAAGCCGGGGAGGGGCCGAGGAGGGCCACGGGGGGAGGCCTGGAGGCCGTCAGCACCGGGAAGAGGCTCCTCCGGCACCCCGGGTCGGGCGGAGAAGCCAGCGGGCGCTGCAGGCATGTGTTGTCCATCCATGCTGGGAGTGAGGGGAAGCCCGCCCAGCTTCGTCCTCCTCCTCTAGAACGGGAAAAGTTTATGTCTGTTCAGCCCAGGTCCTTGCGCCCAGAGCTGGGCTGGGAGTGGGCATTGCCTGGGCTCGTCCTTTGCCGGTCAGAGCACGGCCCTGTCCCCTCTTTTTGGTGGGGACCGCTGTGTTCTTACGGAATGAATGGAGCACCCATGAAGCCTGGACGCAGGGGAGAGAGGAGCCGCCGCCGTTCCCAGGTGTGAAGAGCGTGGGGTGGCCGCTGGAGCGGGAGCTGGAGTCTGTCAGACAGGGCACGGCGTGCGGGAGGGGAGGCAGGGTCCCGGTCGCAGCCCGGGGCCGCGGGACGGCGCACGCCGGGCCTGGCCCGGGCTGAGGTGGGTCACGCAGCTGGAGCAGGCGCTGCTGCCCCCGTCCCTGGTTCTCGTCCCGCTGACAGGTGAACTGCGTGCGCTGGGAGCGCTCCGCGCCCCAGCAGGAGCTGGAAGAGCAGGCACACGGGCCTGTTAGTGCCCTCGGGAGGAGGAAAGCCTTGGGAAGGAACCAGCCTGTTACGATGTACAGCGTTTAGTAGCACCGTGCAATGTGCCAAAGGCGCATCTCTGATAGATGGTAGTCCGAATTTTTTTTTAAAGTGTAACAAATTGGCCAGATTTTCTTACCTGTAAGATAACACAAAGGAAGCATTGGTGAAAATGGACTAGATGTCCCACTTAGCTGTTGCTTGGCCTTCCTTACGAGTTCCATTTCCAGTTACGTCATTAATCGTGTGGTGATGGGCAAGCAGTTGGGAGTTTGAGGCTCCTGGGGTGTCACTGCCCTTCGCGGTGTGTGCAGGGACTGTCCTGCCAAGGAGCCCCTGTGCAAGCAGCATAAGCTGCAGAGCAGAGACTGCCCTGAGTTTTAACGCTGCTTAAATCTTTCACACTTTGTCCTATCATTCACTTGAAGACAGCAACGTTCTGCAAAGAACGAGTGTTTATTCGAGGTAGCAGGTTACTTGTGGGCCACGGGTCAAGCCTGCAACTCTGTGTCTCGATCTTTGGTTCATGTTTGTGTTGTGTGTTGGTGTGTGTATGTGTGTGTTGGTGATGCCATTTTTTTCTCATGCAGAACTCTTCATCTGGCTAATCTGAAGGTTATGTGACAGTTTGTCTTTGTGGTAGCCCTGAGAGGGAAGGACAGAGGAATGGGTGGGGACAGGAGTTTTGAGATCTCATGCTCCTAAAAAGTGTAGAATTGCAGTAAGAGAGAGAAAGTAACCAGAAAACTCTGTGTATTTCATTGTGAGAAAATGGACTAAACCTTCAACATATTTCTTGCTTTTTTCTGCTTGTGAAGAAAAATTTTGTTGTAGACAACCAGAAATAGAAGACTGTTTTGGAAGCTGAAGGAACCTAATAAAGAGGAAAAAACAGAAGCTAGTACATGTATTTACTAGAGTATAAGTGCAGGAGAGGCAATGGAAATGCAGTAAGGTTAGAGATAAAACAGGAAATGCAATTGCCCTATGTGAAAACAATAAAAATATTAAGGTAGAGACAGAGAAACAACATAAACACGTAATTTTTTTAAAAAGTGCTGATTATTGCATTTAAGTGAGCATATAATGGTTGAGGTACTCCTGTCTGTAACTTTGAATAGTTCTGCTTCTTGAGATCAGTGATGAGCTGCTGATGTAGATGTACTTCAGGATGCTAGAAGTGAGTAACAGTGTAGTAACATCATAATTACGTTATGACAGATCCTCTGACAAGACTCTTACATTAATGAGTATGGTTGCAGATTTCCTGTGCACATTAAAAAAAAACTAGTAGACAAAACTGCTTAACGTTTTCCTCTCAGCTTCCACGTCTTGAAGGGTAAAAGTGGTGGTTCTATGGATGTGGCTGCAGTTCTGACCCCTTCCTACTCTCTAAGCCCTGTCCTTAGGGTGAGAACTGTACTGCTTGTAGGTGGCTTTGCCTGAAATGCTCTCCTGTCCCTACAGCACAGGACCTGGCAGCGGGGTCCTCTCTCCACTAACTGCATTTCAGCTCAGAGCACACGGAAACTGCATTTCCCATGTGATTTAACACAATTCCTTAGAAATCCAATACATAAATTACATAAGGGGATATAGATCAATAGTCCGTACAGAATGGTGTGCATCCATCACCATTATAAAAGTGGGCAGACTAGCAGGGATGCTATGAATGTTGGAGGCCGTTTCTACCCTGCTTTATGTAGAACAAATATACTGAGTTGGGCAGAGAGGTTTGGCCCAGGCCTTTCATTTTACCTCTGAAAAGCCCATAGCTGATGGTTAGAGATTTTCCTCCTGCAGAGTGTTCTCTGCAAGCTTCTGTCAGTCTGCTGTATTCAGTGTTTTGAATGTCGAACGGTTCTCATGGTTTTAGCAGAGCTACCTAAAAAGTAAAAAATGTCGTTGCTACATTTTTGTGTCTTGATATCTGATCTGAATTTCTGTCATCTGTGAGAGCTGGAAATGAATGCGATGTCTGAAAGTAAAGGTAACAAATCTCAGTGCTTAAGTGGAAGATGGTGCATTTCATGATAGACTGAAAGATGAGGACCTTTGAGACCTGGTGGTTTTCAGCATGAATCTTAGGGCAGGCTTTGCACTAGTTTAGTGGTAGGATGGGAATAACTTTTGAACTACTTAGCTGAAAAGAGGCCAGTCTGATGGAATTCATACCATGTTTGCCTTTCCTGGTCAACAGTTTTCCAGATCATGAAGAAAAAACATGTTTTGGACATTGCAGGCTCAGTTGTCAGCCTGGGAATTGCAGCGTAAAACAGGAGATAGCAAAAATTGTCTTTATGGGAGTCACAGCACCTATAATTGTCCAAAAGACAGTTGATACCTAGATAGGGTGTTTTTAGAAGTACTTAAAAATGAACTCATGAAAGAAGAGGGGGAAGGAAAGGAACTTTCAGAAGCCAAGCTGAAAAATGCTACACTTAGAAAATAAAAGTAGGCCTGAACACTGCCAGCCTAGCTAATTTTGTTTTACCCTTTAGCTGGAGATACTCAGTTCTTTTCCTCCTCTTACCCATTTTGCATGCATCATTTGGGTCCCAAATCTGTTCTGAATTGCTTGACTGCCTGCACAGGCTTTCAGCATATCCTGAAGATGGTTCACTGCTGTCAGCTATGGAGAGAACTCTTCCTGGAAATATTTGCATTGCTGGAAGGCAAAAGCTAGTTGGAAAAGCAATTGGCACCTTTTGCAGTAGTAGTGATGTTGCAGGTAGACATGCTGAAGCAACATCAAAACCAGGCTAACTTCTGTTATTCAAGCTTTGTGGGAATGAAGAAGGTGGAATACTGGTATATGACTGAAAAACGTAATAAATACTTCCTTAGAAGTATTAACTAACATTTTTTAGCATCATAACTGGGAATGAGGGCATTTCTTGTATTCCTTGGCAATTCACTCAAATAGCTGTATAGAAATTGTGATCACAAACCATGCAGATGTGACTCTCACTGAAGTTGCATGAGGCTACTTTAGGACTGAGTTTGATCCTATTGCTAGTTATAGGATTGTTGTGAGAATGTTACTGTATGAGATCTTTGTATTAGATCCTGTTTGGTTCAGTGTTCTGACGTTGTGTTGCATGTGTCCTCAAAAGGAAGCATTCACTCTTTTCAGCACCGGAGTTCAGCCCCTCAGGTGTCTTCTCTCTCCAGCAACAGTAGAGACAATAGCGCTGTATTTTTGTAGGTTTTGGCTGTGGGTTGTTTTTCTGTTTGCAGTGGAGCTTTCACAGATACCTGGTGTCCACCCCCATTTGTATTGCCCATCAGAAACTGGAAATTCAGCAAAAGACACAGCTTAAAATTTTCCATTTCTCTTAGTGGCTGGGAGTTTCAATCTTTTTTATCATTGGTTTCCTTATAGTTAACTTATAGTCACAGAAAATAATTTATTAGGATAGCAGTTTCAAAAATCAGGATAGAGCTGCATGTATTCAGCCAGTTCCTCTGGGTGGTTTCTTTGCACATTAAAACTGCAGTCTCAATTGTTCAGGTAACCCTTCCTGCACTCCTGAGGAAGTTCTGTCTTTGAAGCTTACCTGCAGGGATACAGCTACAGGTAGTAGTCACTGCTGAAAGGAAACCAAAAAATATTTGGCCAGGTTAAGCTTCATGTTCCAGCTTGGTAGCTTCCACCCTGTAATTTCTGTAGGCTGGGCCGAGGAAGAGTCCATGTTATATGTCATAAGCTGACTTGGGATAACCAAATATAGTGTTAATGTTACATCCACCACTGACAGCACAGCTTTCTTCATTCTCCCTTCCTTTCCTACAATGGGCTGTCTTGCTAAGCTGAATCAAAAAATAAACTCTTCTTTAAAAAAAATTGGGGTTTTTGCTGATCTGTCTCCCCAAGCAGTCAGACAGTGCTGTTCCCAGCACTAGCAGGGGGCTGGGAATGTGTACACAGGAGTGAAGGAGTGAAGCCTCCCTTTGATAGCAGCCAGTGGTTACATTGCCTCAGCCTTAATGTTGGCTAAAAATACAGCTGAATGGACAAAAACTGAAAAGTGATATCCACTGCTATGTTTTATGGCACACGTACATATTAAAGTTTTTGCGTTTTGGTTATGAAAAGTTTTTTCTAAACTGTAACAAAAATAATTAATGTGTCAATCTTTTTTCTTTCAAATAGGAAGTGCCAGCTTTATATGGCTCACATCTGACAACATGCACCACCAGTGGCTGCTGCTAGCTGCATGCTTTTGGGTGATATTCATGTTCATGGTTGCTAGCAAGTTTATCACATTGACTTTTAAAGACCCAGATGGTAAGTTCAGCTTTAATGTTTGATGTGAAACAGAAAATTGAATAGTGCTTCACACAAATACTCTTCTGTGAAAAATAGTTCTTGGCATGTTACCACTTCTTCAGTAGGACTGAGGACAGAACAACTAAATTTCTAGAAGTGGCAGTGCTGGTATTCATCTTCTTCTTTTCTTGCTAGAAGTCTGCAAATCTAACATGGGTAGTTTTTTTTTATGGTTAAGAACAGAAGGGATCATGTTTGGCAATACTGTCCTGGTAGGTCTGCTTTTTCAAATACATTTCAAATACATTGATCTACTAGGGGTAGCAGTTGTGCAAAAACAACAGATCACTATTACCTGTTTAAAGTCAAAAGAGGCTCAGAAGGTATTGAAGAGTTCATTTCACATGACACTAGTTTCTGTCTTTTTGTGACTGCTTGTCTTGTGGCTGAGATATTATGTAAAACTTGTGGAAAGTTTTATTTCATTTGCAATGCACTTTGCCTAGCCACCTCTGCCCTGCTTCTTGCATTCAGTTTTATCCTCTGCTGTTTGACTTGTAAACAGCTTATAGGCTTTTGCTTAGCTTAAGTAGCCGAGATGTTACTAAGATGATGAGGAATTTAAGCCATTTGATGACACCCCACAGCATGTTAGATTTCTGTCTGCTTGGGAGCTGCTCTCACAAAGCCATCCTACTGAGAGTTTTGTTTGAGGGTGATGATATGACTTAGAGTCTTAAGAGATCTGCGTTTCTGCATCTTCGTAAGGTATGCAAAAAAATATGTTAACTTTTGAAGCATTGACACTTGTGCCATATTTTTCAATAACTTGATAATGGATAAATACATTAGATGTACTGTTATAAATAGTACACATCTATGTGGAGATTTATTCAGCAAGTCTTACAGAGGAGAACTGTAGACTAACTTAGCTTTCCTTGGACCCAGCTTTTCTGTCCTGGAGCATCTGCAAATCAGCTAGTCTTATGTTAGGTAGTTATATCTTCCAGTATTTCACTCTATGCCAACTCTTGTTTCCCAGCTCAGGTATTCTTTGAGTGGTTCTTTTCATCAGAATTTGTCAGGAAAATTAAAATGTAGTTTAAAAAAAAAAATTGTTAGAGCATACCCTCTGCCTTTACTTGTTTTTTATTGTTTTGGCTTACCAGATTTTTTCTCTTTTTTTTTTTTTAATGCTGAATCTTCCACTCGTTTTGAATAGTTCTCTGAGGAGATGATATATAAATTCTTAAGCTTGTCCTGCAAAGGCATGACTGTGATTAGGTGTATATATGTGTTGGAGTGCTTGTAACAGAACTAATGAAGGGAAATACTTTGAATATACCAAGAGAATTTTGGAGGACGTCCAAACAGGATGGCAAATCCTGCAGAAGCTCTTCTAGACTTAATAAAATAGGGTTTGTCAGAAATTTTTCTTAGTTGGATGTGTCTTCTTAGCAGTTAGAATAAAACCAGCAGATGCTCAATGAATCAGTGTTCTTTTGTTTAAGCCTTTTACTGATGTCTTGGGTGCATGAGCAATAGGAACTTCTTATGGAGCAAATTTCTGTCCATCGTTCCTAGTAGCATGTACAGGCATGCTTTTACACAATGATAGTGAAAAATAGTTTAGCTGCTCTTTCACTGAATCAGATTACTTGTATTTTACAGAAGAATACCATGAAGTAAGTCTCTGCACAGCGATAATTACAGTATCTGAATGCTTGAATGCTTACATTGCTTTCAGTTTTAGCTGGCTTTTCCATGTGTGCCCTTTGTTAAAATCCAGTGTAGGCAGACTAGAGTACTCCCTGAAGAAAAGGACATAGGCAGTACACACATTTTCTCAACCATAAAACAGTAAGCCGCTGTGGATGCAGATGAAGAAACGTTATTCATAGAAGAATCTATATGAAGGGAAAAGTAATCCAATATGGACGGAAATAAATTTACAGGGAGAAATCATGTTCTTTTTGTTTTGTAGTTAGAGAAAGCTGCTTCAAATTATTTTTGATCTTTCTGCACTGTGTAGACTAAAGCTATAACCTTTTGTTATTTTTTGGTTTTTCTGTACCATACTAAATGCAAAAGATGAAAATAGTTCTTCCCTTACATGCTTTAATTTGGTCTCCAACTATTAGCTGCTCTAAAATCGCTAAAAAGGAACAAGAGTATCATCTGAGGTTGTCGTTATGAGACTCTCTAAGGAAGGCCATCGGTCCGGTAATAAAGGAAGAGGGGACCTTTACTTATTGTTTGTTATAGATGCTTACTTAGAGCACCACAGAAATAAAAGGATGCCCATAACAACACTTTTCTTCCTATAAGTTTAATAGTCTACAAAAGAAGAAACATTTCTGCCAGTATAAGGGGAGAGAGGAACCTGATAGAATTAAGTTTTTTATTTGGACATGCTTTGGAAAGTTCATTGAAAAATAAAAATCTCCTGTGCACAGGTCCATATAGTTATACCAAATTTTCTATCAATTGCAATATTTGTATTCAAGACTTCGATGTCTCTCTGCACAGTTTTTAGAAAAAAGCAAAGCAAACAACCCACAAAACCAAGTAAATTATAATAGGTATGTTTCTTTTATCAAAGTCAAATGAAGTTGCATCCAAAATTCCCACAGAGTACATCCTTTAAAATATTTGTAGTCTGTGTCTGTCTTGTCTAGTACCTTTCCATGTAGAAACAAATCCTAATGTTTTGTAAGATTAATACAGAAAGTAAAGGTCATGTGTTTTAGTTGTAAAGCAGAAATAGTTGCCTTCCCCTCGCCTTGTGTAATGCTGTTCTCTCTCTTCCTTGTTTAGGCTATGGTGCCAAGCAAGAGCCATTGATACTGACAGCTGTGACAAAAGTGGAGGAGGTACATGTGCCAGAGGAAAAACATTGGCCTGAAGAATTCCAGGTGCATACTCTTGAGATAAGGGTTATGTGTATTAAAGAGTAGAAGAAAATAAGAGATTAAGGAAGGGCTCCCTGTTGTTAAGATGAATTGCTAGACAGGAATTATTTATTCAGACTGTTGTATTTAAATAGAGCTGACAGAATTCATTTTAACTTCACAAAGCTGGTTTGTTATGGTAACCTGTCTTGTTTCATCTGAATGATTCAACTTGATGCGTTTCCATTTCTAGGAGGAAATTGTTACAGTACTCCTTTATCAAGTCAGGACAGTCGTTTTTGTTAGCCTTTTTAATATAATGGCCCAGTTTTGGATTACTTGTGTTCTGTCTTGCCATAGCGATCAGGTTTGTGGTTGTTGAGGGCAAGCCTGTGTCTTCTCTATTCTCTCAGATTTCTGCCCAATCTCTCTGTTTCTTTTAATCAATGTCAATTTCTTTTTCATGTTTTGTGCTCTTTGTGTTTCACATTTCAGCATTTTTCCAAAGTATAACATGAACACAATAGTAGTCAATACCAGTTGATCTTTTAGATTCATAGTTCTGTGCTTTCAATAAATTGACAAGGAAACTCTGAAAATCCTTTATACAAACATAAATTTGAGACAAGTTGCAGAGTGGGCTAAATCGAATTTTTTTTTGTTTGCATTAGTACATAAGTCATGTTATGTTTAAAGTATTTTTGTGGTACAGCATGGAAGGTAGGTTTGCTGTATAAACATGACTCTTTTTGTTTTCATTTTTCAAAAACATGAAATTTAAGTTACCTTCAAAATACTTGGGAAAAACACTTTGTTCAGTGAAAGGCTGGCAGATATGTGTAGTGAGTCTTAATAGCTTTCTGTACCAGTAGGGAAGAGGATAATAAGGTTTCTGGATCTACAACAATTCCCTCTTGATTTCCTGACAGCATGAAACGTAGAATAACAACATTAATTTTGGTTGCATGCGGAAAGAATTGTTTGGACAGATAAAATAATCTGACTGACTGTTCAGATTACATTCTGAGCAGGGGGTGTTGGAGAAGAGTAACAAACAGAAAAAGTAGAATTTTTTTTTCCTTATGGATGGTTGGGACAAAAAGTAAAATAATTCCTTTTTCATCTGTAGCTTGGACACTGTACCTAAAATCATAGACTCACAGAATGGTTTGAGTTGGAAGGGACCTTTGAAGGTCATCTAGTTCCAACCCCTCTGCCATGGACAGGGACACCTTTCATTAGGCCAGGTTGCTCAGAGCCCCATCCAACCTGGCTTTGAACATTTCTGGGGTGAGCCATCCACAGCTTCTCTGGGTAACCTGTTCCAGTACCTGACCACCCTCACAGGAAAAAAATCCTTCCTAATGTCTAAACCTGTCTTTTTTCAGTTGAAAACCGTTACCCCTGTCTTGTCACTACAGGCCCTGGTAAAAAGTCTCTCTTTCTTACAAACCCCTTGTGACCACTGAAAGGCTGCAGTGAGGTTTTCCTGGAGCCTTTCCTTCTCCAGGCTGAACAGCCACAGCTGTCTCAGGAGAGGTGCTCCATCTTGGACCATCTTATTTGCCTCCGCTGGACCTTCCCTTAACTGGTCCATGTCTTTCCTGTGCCGAGGCCCCAGGGCTGCACGCAGCGCTCCAGGTGGCAGTAGAGCCGAGTACAGGGGGAGAGTCATCTCCTTTGACCTGCTGGCCACCGTGCTTTTTAATGCAGCTCAGAGTGCAGTCGGCTTTCTGGGCTGCAGGTACACACTGCCAGCACAGATCCAATTTTTCACTCACCAGTATCCCCAGGTCCTTGGCAGGGTTGGTCTCAATCAGTTCATTCTCTAGTCTGTATTGGTATTGGGGATTGCCATGCAGTTAGTGGAAAGCTGAAAATTTGTCAGTAGAAATTTAAACTTTCCCATCACCTCTTAATCAGAGAAGCTCCTTTTTCCTCTCACTCCACTTGTTGTGAGGCAAGAGGTGGTTGTGGTTCCTGTCTTAGTTTCAGAAAAATGAGACATGTGAAACAGCTCATCCATTTTTAGGGAGAGGTATCCTGCTACTTCTTTTATTTGTCACACTGATGCTTACTGTTCACATTTTTATTCACCTGATTTTATTTCAGCTTGGATAAATGGAAACACTGAATGCCTACAGGTGCTAGAAAACAGCACAACAACACAGAACTTTTATCCTAAATTCTTTCCCAGCCAGATGGGTCACAAAATACTCTGAGTTGGAAGGGACCCACAAGGATCATTGAGTCCTGCTCTTAGCTGTGCACAGGATGTCCCCAAGAATCACACCATGGGTCAGCCCCATCTTCTCAGAGTTTAAAGCGTAATTTGTGTTGAAATTCCTGTCCTAATCTCTCAGAAGCTTTCTTACAGGTTGTTGAAACTCTGTGGGAGTTCCAGTATTTGATATCTGTTTTATCCACACAGATAAGACCCTGCTGCTGTGCAGCAGACTTAAATTGTTGTATGGAAAAGCTCTTACTACTATATATTACCATGTAATGTCTTAAAAGATGAACCGATGTACAGCAGCAGCACAGGAAGCAAACTGTGGGCTACTCCTTTAGTTAACATGTAGCAGTGTTTTAATAATAAATCTGGGAGTCATTAGGGTGCATAGTTTGGGGATTTTTATATTTTAGAATTTGATCTGAAAACTAAAGTATTCCACTTTTGTTTTTTTTCTTTGTCCTCTGCATTTCATCAAGCCAACTGGAAAAGCTTTTTCAGGAAATCTGATCCGCCAACCCCTGGTTCACATGGAAAGACTTGAGCTTCTCAGGAATGTCTGCAGAGACACTGCATTGAGAGATCTCTCTCATACTGCAGTTTCCAAATTCGTCTTGGACCGAATATTTGTGTGTGACAAGCACAAGATCCTGTTTTGTCAGACGCCAAAAGTGGGCAACACTCAGTGGAAAAAAGTCTTGATCGTTTTAAATGGTATCTACTCTTCTGTGGGTGTGTGTATTTCTTTGAGAAGGAGGAGGAAACAGAATTGCTCTAACTGGGGCAGCTAAAATGGATTCTTTCTGCATTTCTGTACACTGATACTTAATTTCAGCTTTTCATTTATCACAGTTGTTTCTAGTCATTTCAAAACATCCCCTTAAAATGAGATCTGTTTTTTCTGTGAAAATAAGTATCGTTATTACGTGGCTCAAAGTGATTTGAGTCATGACAGGGTACCCATATGCATGTGGTAGGTTTCTTGTCTTTGAAGGGGTGCACTAATGTATAGAATTTGAAAGTATGTGACAAGGTATCATAATTCCTAAGTAACAATAATATGAAATTTCTGGCTAAAGACCAATGACTTTTAACTAGAGATTTTAGCCATGAAGAAAGCCAGTTAAAACTTAGCAGCTGCTGTTGGTCTATATTGCTGAAATTTTGTGTGTGTTCCATCAGTGAACTATCTTAAGAGTTACGAAGATTCTGAGGTGCTTAACACAATCGTTTGGTCACCAAAGGTATGTTATAAAAGGTGGTGAAAGAAGGAATAAAGGGGCTAGTGTGTTTGAAAAATTAGCAAACGAACTGTGTCCCTCAGCAAAGCTTTTCTAGCGAGCAGTACAAACATTAAAAACTTTAATGTTAATTTCATCCTTGATCTATAGATGTGAGCTAAAAATCTAGCAGATACACGCCCATACCTATGTGTGTGCATGTGTCTTAATACCTATGAAAGCCACAGTCAAAGTACTAAATAGGGAATTACATGAGGTCATTAGCAGTACCTCCTCTCACCAGCATTTGAGTGGTAACATGCAGAGGATGCCTCAGGATGGGCAGGGGTGTATTGGCTGCACCGAGTGGAAGATAACTCACATTTTAACAGCAGGGAACTTTTCACCTTGAGTTTCCTAGTTCTGTCATGTTGGATGATGATACAAAATTGTTTCCACATAAACACTGGTCTCTTTTGCCTTAAGCTGCCAGTGCACTGGTATCTGCTGATAAAGGCTACCGCTGTGGTTGACCTAACTTTCTCCTCTTTGGGAAGTCTCAGAAGGAAAGGCTGATACTTGAGCGGGAATAATTTATGTCCAAATACCTAAGTGATAATTGGAGGCTCAGGATGGGGAAATGCAGCCGTGGCACTGTGGGGGAGCTGACTCTGCTATTGCTTGTACTGAATATGTTCTCTGAATGAATGCAAGGTATTGGTTTCTGAGGCTATCTAATCTGACATCTGTTGTCCACATACGATTCACTTATGGTACCAAAAAATACAATTGAAAACCTGAAATTGATGAAATACAACCCCAGTCTCCACCCCTCGCCCCCCCACCCCCTCCAGGGAAAAAAAAATTGGAAAACTGACCAGCTGAGTGGCGTGTATTATTCACTTCAGTTCTGAAAATGAGAAGGCTGTAGAGGCTTTCACATAACAGGCTTGTTTTGTAGCAGCCTGTTCTTCTTGCAGGTTGATACTCTGAAAAGATGCTGTTGTGTGAAGGCTTATGCCTAAAGCCCAAGGGGCCACATGAGATGTTTCTCAGGGTCATAAAACTTTCCAGGATCAGGATATTAAAATGAATGCAGCAGATTTAAGTGACGTTATTTTTCTTGTCAGCTTATGTGCTTGCAGAAATGAATATCTGGAGACGTTTTGTTGTTAATTTTAGTGCCTTTTAATCTGTGGACTATTCTCTGATTGGAATTTTTGTTTCAGTACAACATACTTGTTAAAAAAACTTTGTGGATCCTGAAAGCAAAGTACTTTTGCATTGAAGCAGTTCCAAAAGCAGCTCATAGCATTTATTTTTGTTGGTGGTTGAAGCTCAGCCAAAAAGCTGGTTCCGTCTTCTGAGTTAATCCTGAAAGTCTTCCTCCATTTGAATGTGCAGGCAGAGGGAAAGAGAATGGAGACACTGACGTGAGGAGTTAACAGGCTTAGAAATAATTGCTGATGAAATTTGCATATTATGTTTTTCTGAGAAGTTCGGGGCCATTTGGTCTTGGACCTTGATGTCACATACCCTAAAGCATTTTAACAGTTTTCAGCTTCAGAGTCAGAATCTCTCATAATTGAACAGTTTTCAACATACTAACTTTAAATGGGAAAAAATACAGAAAAGAAGAAGATATAAAACTGTCAGCCAAAGGCACACATGCTTGCTTATACTCAGTTTTTTCCCTTGAATGAATCACTTGCTCTCTTGTTTTGATTTGTCTAGGAGCATTTTCTTCCATAGAAGAGATCCCAGAAAACATTGTACATGATCATGAGAAGAATGGCCTTCCACGCTTGTCTTCTTTCAGTGACTCTGAAATTAAAAAGCGGTAAGTATATGAGTGTGGAAGGGGTTTGAGGTCAGTGATGTTATGAGCAATCGAGGGTACAGCTGAAGTCTGCATCTGAAACTGAGGACAGCAGGGTTTCTGCTCCACCACGTGTATTATGGCACTATTCTGTTATCCTCACAGATGTTGCTGTGTCTGCCTTCCTACTGCCTTTGAAGGAGAACACCACTGTAATTTGTGATATAATTAGGTGAGCCAACCAACTCCCTGGGATATAAGGTTTCTGTAATTCAGTGCATACCTAGTTGTTAGATAGTTGACCTTCAGAACTGAAGTTTTAATTGGACAGCCTGTCCTGATGTCTTGTGTGGTAAACCTTACTGCCTACAGGTAAGATTGTCATTGCAGCAGACTTAATTATTGGGATTGAACTGATTAGGTTTAAATTGTTACTGCTTCTTAGCCCCAGAATGTTTTCCATTCAGTTAAACCATTTTGTCTTCCTGTTTAAGTGGTTTTGGTTATTTTCAGAGCCAAAAAATACTCTGCAATAGAACTTCTACATTACTTTGGCTAGATTTTTAACTGTGCCTGCTCTCCTCTCTACTAGAGCCTATGCCATATATAATCCCGGTAAGGGTGGCAACATGGAGAGAACAGGACATAAGATGACAGTGGACAATTGTAAGCGTGTGCTTGCATGGGTTTGTGTGCAATACTCCATTCTGAAGAGTCAGCCCTTTATAGATGTGTCAGATGTCAGTAGAGCTCAGCCCAAGGTTTTTTGTTGCGTGCAGTGGCACAGGGACATTTATCACAGCTATGCCTGTAGAATTGGGGTCACTTACTATGTTGATATTGTGTGAAGGAAAATATTGTCACTAAGTTCTTGAGAACGTGGATCTGTTCTCCCTCCCTGTGAGCAGCCCTGCTGAAAGTAACTGTTCACGTGGGAGTGAGCCCTAGTTAGGATATATGAAGTTGAATGCCGTTATTGCTTGGGTTGCTGCATTCTGCTCAGCATGGAAGCTATGCTGGAGGTGTGTAACGTGGGTTTGGTTGGGATCTGAAATTACCAGAGTTTTAGGTTTGGAAAGCAGGATGGTGTGGATTCTTTGATTTGGTTTGCTGACCTCTATCTAGCCCTGCCTGGCTAAGAGTAAGTCAGGAGAATCTGAAGTATGATTCAAGTGCTGTACAGGCTGAAGGGTCCATCCACATCCAGTCCATTCATCCTTATTTCAGTGAGGATTGGGCTCTCAATCTCTTTTCTTAGCTATTTATTGAATTAAACTTTGTTTTCAATTTATTCCTCCTACAGATAATCTGACTACAGAATATTACATATTACAGTATCACAGTAATACATGAAATTCTGTTGAAAACTGTTCTCATGTTTCAGTCGTGCTCTCAGCCATTATTGGAAGCATGACAAAACATCAAATAAAATACCATTCTTAATTCTTTTTTTTTACTTAAAAAACAATTTATCTAACTGCTTGCCAGTGAAAGATGCAGCCTTCTGTAGGCATTTAGCTGCACCAATGCACTTTTCCCCATGTCCTTATGTATTTTGGTTTTTGAGCTTGATCACTTGATTTGACATTACAAATATCTTTGACTTGAAGCTATCAGTGTCTTTTGTCTCTTGTTCATTATGGATCGAGATAAGCTAAACTCCTCCAGTTTGAATGAAATGTGAAAACTAGGATAAACTATTTCCTCTTTGTCCTGTGTGTAAAAACTGCTATTAAGAAGACAGAATTGTATTTCTAGTACAATTCTGTCCTGTGTGTAAAAACTGCTATTAAGAAGACAGAATTGTATTTCTAGTACAATTTCTAGTAGAAATTGTATTTCTAGTCCTATTGATTATAATATTGATAGACTGTGCAAATGCTCTAAGATTCACATTGCTGTGTCTGTGGTCAGAGTTTGTGTACATTTTGTAAGTATATGCTAAACACTTTCCTTAATTCCTTAATTTTTTTTTCTTCCTCTCTTTAGACTGAATTTATACTTCAAGTTTTTTATTGTTAGAGATCCATTTGAAAGACTTATTTCTGCGTTTAAAGACAAGTTTGTGCACAATCCTCGGTTTGAACCTTGGTACCGGCATGAAATTGCTCCCGGCATCATTCGTAAATATAGAAAGAATCGCACAGAGACCAAAGGGCTGCAGTTTGAGGATTTTGTGCGCTACCTGGGTGACCCTAATCACCGATGGCTGGATGTTCAGTTTGGTGACCACATCATTCACTGGGTAACATATGTGGAACTTTGTGCTCCCTGTGAAATCACATACAGTGTGATAGGACACCACGAAACCCTGGAGGACGATGCTCCGTATATCTTGAAAGCAGCTGGCATAGACCACTTGGTATCATACCCCACAATCCCACCAGGCATAACAGTGTACAACAGAACAAAAGTAGAGCGGTATTTTTCAGGAATTAGCAAGAGAGACATAAGACGCCTCTATGCACGATTTGAAGGTGATTTTAAACTCTTTGGTTATCGTGAGCCTGATTTCTTGCTTAACTGACACCTGGGATAAGATCTGAAAAAGTGTCCCATGGATTAATCTAAACCTGCGTGAATACCAGCTGCAACACTGACAGAGCTCAGAATGACCATTTGTTTTCTGGCTTTTGGATGTTGCTCCACAGTGAAATATTTGTCATATGAACAAGTAGGGGCTTATAGTTGTTGTTTCCTGACCCTGTTTTCAGTACATGACATTGCAATATGTTAGAAATTATGTCTCTTGTTATCTAAAATACAGAATTTGACTTCTCCCCTCTTCCTTCCAGGAAAAAAGGGGGAGAACAAATGGGCTATGATCTTCCTCTCCTCCCAGACAGAATGCCATTTTTGAAATGTTGTGAAGTATTAATAAAGATGGCAATTTCACTGTAGGTTAACCCTGACATGTGGGTAAACGTAATGATTCCTGCTCATGAGAAAGTCATGTAGTCTTCCATGAGCTTTGTAAATGAGAGGCCAGTACAGGACTAGAAATTGATTAAATGCTTGACAGATATAACCACCTAGGTTCTGTCATGTGACTGCTACAATAATGCTGATCTAATCCCATTCTTGTTTGTCAAAAAATGAACCTAATTAGACAGAAGCTTTTAGAGATGCAAGAAAATGAACTGGTTCCACACCCCAGTTGTCTCTGTATTTTTGTCAAGTGTTTACTGTATTTACTACTGATGTATTGAGCCTCATAATTCTACTTTTGATTTTCAAGAGATTATTTAACTCTTGGCTATGTAAGTTATGTGAGAACACCAGCTGCAAGTGGAGCATAGAAGAAATATGAAACTGTTAAGGAAAATTAATTTAAAGTATCAGTTGTATTTGTGAGAGCACGTATAATAATCACAAGATGCTCTCACTCAATTTAACTTGTCTTTTCTTCTAACAGTTAAGATTAATAAAGAAGTTACAAAAGCAAGATGTCATATTAAAGAACTGCTTACTTGGATTAACAGTCCACCTTTTTCTTATATCCAGCCTTGCTCAGTTCAGTACTTCAGAAAACAGAAAGTTTATCCCCCTCTGAAAATTCATCTCCCTACTGCTAAAGGAGAGAAGGAGACAAGATGAATCCCTGATTTTTCCAGTGATTCACTGCCATGGTGTCCCAAGTCAAAAATGACTAACATTTATGTTAGTGGTGTGGTGAATTGGCTATTTGCCAAATGTTTAAATGTCACCTAGATTTGTGTACCCATTTTATGCATTAAAAAAAAGAACTGAGTGGATGCAGCCACCACATTTGCTTGTGCTTGTATTGTGTCTTATAAAGAGCAGTCTCTTATCTGAGTTCACCAGCAATAAAAATCAGTGTGCTGCCACTTCATCCCGCAGGTCATGGGAGACGTAGGCCAGATATCTGAAATACAGGAATTGCTGTCGCAGTGAGCACGTGAACTGCATTTTTTAAGTTACACTCCCAAAAGGTTTATTTTCAGATCAGCATAATGTTGCTGGCTAGAAATGCTAATGACAGCCCGGCTATGGAATCTGCTTTTAAATCCGGCCACTGTATGGTTTTGATAGCTTTCTGTGTTAACACAAGGAAGCATCTTGCACCTGTGTAAAAGGAAAGCTGTGCCAAGCTGACATGTGCTGCTACCCACAAAAAGGAAACCCTGTTGTAGCTGGAAATGATTTCAGAAAGATCTCAGCAGATGAATTGAAATAAGGGAGAATCATTAACTGGGCATCATTAGCAAGAGAATAATCCAGGATGGCAAAATTGGAAGGTGGAATATTTTTCAGGTTGGTTTGTTTTGGATTTTTTTAACAACAATTACAGTGCCCTAACTTGTTAGTTCTTAACCAGTGATAAAAAGATGTTAACACCTCCGGGTTTTTCTGTGGTTTTCTTATTGTGGGAACTTAGCAAAATGCACTCATAAATGCATTTTGGAGCTAATAACCTGATTGATTACCTTGCTGCCAATTTAAAATGTAACGGTGAATAATGTATAGTAAATTCAGGCCTTAAAGTTTAATAAAGTAGAATTGTTTTCCTCTGAAAGCATAAGCTACTGATCACACAGAAGGCCAATGTATGTTTTTCTTTTTCTTGGTAAATCATTTAATGTATTGCTTGCTTAAAAATTGCCAGATGGAAAGTGCTACATAAATATTAAGCAATAACAATTTTTTCTGATAGCTTTCTCTACATTGAGTTCTCTCAGCCATCTGTGAACACAGCTATGGACTGACCTAGGTAGAGGTGTATAATCTTCTCCCATCTCGGTGTTCCCGTGCTTTTCGGGCTGGAACTGGAATGCACATTATCATTTCTTCAATTCAAATGCAAAATTTCTCCTTTCAGCTATATGTTCCTGAGCTATATTTTCTTTCTAGAAGCATGTTTGGGTTTTTTTTTTCCTTACATGGCTGAAGTAACAATGATGAAATTTTAAGATGTCTCTTGAAGAAACTTGGATATCATGATGGTCCTTGGCAGGGTGTGGTAGGGCTCTCCTTAAATTGGTGCAGCGCAGGTGGGACGGTCAGAGTGTGCTGTGTTAGGGAGGCGGCTCTTGCCATGCTCGTTATGATGAATTAAATGCCTGTGGTTTGTTTTAGCTCGATTGTACTCTGAACAAGGCTTCTACAAATGTAGTCTCAGTGGCATGCACAAACATCATTTGGCTGTTCAGATGTTATTTGCATACCACTTTCAAACTGCAGATGATACTTATGTCATATTTTTGGAGCTGCTGGCCCAGATTATTCTTTCTCCTTTCTTATTATTGTTACAGTGTCAGAAGACAAATTCACATCCTTACTTTGTGCATCTGTGTCTCTTTGTTGTCTCTCCTCAGCAGGTTTTGAATCCGTTGGCCCATTTTAACCACATATTGCAAAGGAAGGTCAAGGGGTAGAGAGTTAAAGTAATTTTCTTGAAAATAGGAGGAAGAACACTCCATGTACAGCAGAGAGTCCGTGCTATATGTTGGCTTTAGTGAAAGTACAGACAGGAAACAGTTTTACTGTATCTGCTCATATGGAGCTCCTAGTTTCTAACGGACTCCCTTCCCTAGAGCTCCCTACTGTTTGGCCTCTTACCTAACAAAGACAAAAATTAAATTAAATGCATTAAAATGTATTCCATGGGTCTGTTATCTTCAAGTTCCTAATAAAATTGAGCTGACTGGGTGTTTTGAGATCTTGCGGATAAGAGGGTTTATCTTGTGAAAATGGATTCAGAATTCACTTGCTTGTGAAACAACTTGATGGTAATGCCTATCCCCCTTTCCTTTTAACTTCAGCACACACTGCATTGTCACTGCTGTGCTTTCTGATTGCGTGCCATGAAGATGTTTTTCTGTAGTTAAAAATACATGTGCTTTTTTTTTTTATTTTGGGAACTGTTCTGTCAAAGAAAATGTCTCGAAAATATGTATTCTTCCCAAAAAAGCATGTTGTTTTCTGATTCATGCGCAGATGCTGCCCTGTTTGTACTGGGGGTAAGGCTCCCTGCTGCTCTGTGTGTCTCCATCCTCAGATTAAGGAAGCCATCAGACAGCTCTGGCTTTTGTGCAACATTACTTTTTCCTTGAGGTGTAAATAACTTTGTTGGCTGGGAAAACCGCCTTTGATCTTATCTGTGATCCAGAAAGTTTGCTGAGAAAAGAGTGATTATATAGGGATTGCTTAAGCTTGTTTTCTCGGATGAAAAATGATGTCTTGTCAGTGTATCTGCCTGTACCTGATACCACTTAATTGACAGAGAGAGGGGGAATGATCTTTCTGCTTAATGGCCTTGTGGTGATTTATGCTAAGCCCCCATCCTATTGTTATAGCAACATGAAGGGACCTGGAAGGAGGTGTAAAGTCAACATGCTTATTTGAAATGTGAGGGTGTAAAGGAAACTTGACATGGGAGTTGGTTGCTGGAGATTTATCGTGTCCAATTACTTGTTACATGTCATCTGCAGAGGCTGGTGTGGATTCTTTGTGGCCTGTGCTTGAGAAGATTTATGCAAGGTAGAAAGAGGCTTGTGGGTGGTGGAAAATTCCCTTTCAGCCTAAGTTAGCTGCGTGTGTTCCTGGGCTGCTGCCGCGGGGAAGGTTTTAGAAGCAAATGATCCTATTAGCAGCAAAGCCTGCAGTGCTTGGGCTGGTGAGCAGAGTGCCTCCCTCCTGGAGGAGGAGCGACTTCGGCTCACGCTGATGTGTGCAGCCAGCTTTGGTGCTGCCTTGTATAAATCTCTATTTTTGTGCTTTTAATGCAGTTGTGTGCAGCTGAGCTGTCAGCTTGGTTTCCTGCGTGTGGCAGTAGCCTGAGGTGACTCATCTCTTTGCCACCAGAGCGGCTTTGGAAGGCCTGCAGCCTGTTTTGCTATGCAGCAGGAGACATTTCCCTTATGAAGACAGCAGCATTAAGCCTGCAGCCATGCAGCTGGTGGCAACTGGCTGGTGTAAGCATGAGAATGGTGCTATTTGGGGCTTCTTGCTGTAAAATCATCATTTTTCCTTTTAATCCAGGCAGGAGTGAAAGGGAACAAAGATGTGTGTTTGCTTTGAGTCACGAAAAGGAGCCATGCTTTTAGAAATTCCAGACTGGTAAACCCAAGGAAGGCAAAGTCTGGGAGAGCTATGCTGAAAAAAGCCATGGGTAGTTTTTCTAAGGCCTCTGGAGATGCTGGACATGTTGAAGCAGAGTTGCTGAAGCTTCCTGGGAGGTGTCAGAGGAGCGAGCATGCTCCCTATAGCATATATGTGCATGCCAGAGGAGCAGATGCTGATGGGACAGCATGCACATGGCAGGCTGCAAGTGTAAAGCATCTGTTGTGGGTATCTGAACTCATAGAAAGGAGGAAAGAAAAAAAAAGGTGGCAAGGAAGTAATAAAAAACTAATTCTGAAGGCTGCACCCCTGGAAATGCAGTACCCAGTCTTAACTGCCAGAAACACGCCGACTGCCCTGGATGTGTACAAGTAATTTCTGAGCAGTTTGCAGGAGCAAAGCAAACCTGCAAGTGGGAGGGTAAACCGTGATCATAGGGCGTCTGTACATGCTCTGGAAAGGGATTTAATACTGAGAAGCTAGCCAAGGCTCCCAGTTGTGCCTAAGTAAGTGGATCTCATCTAGGAAAAATGCATCACTAGAGTGGAAGCATACAAGTAGAAAAAGCCCTTGTGGGATAATTAGCTCTCTCAACAACCAAGTGTTAGGCACCTGCTGTGATTTAAGAAATAGGAACATTTTCTCTTGAACATCTTTTTTTCCTGTTCTCTGCAGCCTTTCTGTTTTATTCAGTTTTCTTTCCTGTGTGCTGAGACATCTTCGGATGATACACTGCAGTAGGACACATCATTCTTCTCTTGTCAGAAGGGTGGAAGAGGCTGTAGGAAATACAAAATGTTCTCCGTAACTTTGAGAAACACAAGAAAAATACAGGGAGTTTTTATCAATCATGAATGAACTTGTGGTGACTGAAACATTAAGATTGCATGAGTTGCTTCTTAGATATTTCATGTGTTGGGCAGAAATTCACTTAGGGAAAAAACTATCGCTGTTCTGTATTTGGCATCTTTGTTCTTTACAATTTGAATAACTCCCAACAAAGTTTTACAGCAAGTAAAATTTGAAGTTTGCCATACCACAAAGCATCACTTTGGATCCACTTATTTTGCTCTCATTCCCTTGTATTTTGTAGAACAACAGTTGACTCTGCTCTTACTCAGTTTCTTTGATTTCTGACTATTCTTTGCAATGCTGTAGCACTTGTAGTTGTGAAAAGGGAATGAGCAAGAAGAGTCAGCAAATACTCTGGAGAGAACAGGACTCCAAAGCAGACCTTTATTTGTATGCTGCTTCCATCTATAGCATCTGCTTTCCTTTCATTATCTTTTCAGTCTAGTTCTTTTCTGTAAAACCCATTGGGTTACGTATTTGCGGTTAAAGCTACAGATTTAGAAATGTGTTAGAGGAAAGGGATTAGGCATAGTGTTGCAGCAGGAAAGAAAGAAGCAGCATGAGGAAGGAGCTTCCACACCCATTTTCACAGTTCCAAACCTTTTGCTCCATCTTGTATACTCTTGTTTGACAGCTTTTAGGACATAGGTTCTTGGCCTTACAAGCATGGTGTGTAGTGTAGCTGCGTTTCTCAGTGTCTCTCGGTTGCATGCTTGCACACACTTGCTCTTCTCTGATAGAATCAGGAAACGTTCTTAAAGGTGAGACCTTTGTTCCATCAAGTGTTACAGTACTGCATAGCAAAGATGGAGCAAAGGTGTTATTTCCTTCCTTTCTGAGCAGTTACAGTGTGTTCCTTAATTCACTTGACTACCAGAGAGTATAAACATGATTTCACTTTTCTGGAAGATGACCAGTGATAACACCAGTATTTTTATCAGATTTTAATCTTAGAACACTGTTTAAGTACATCTCTGTGTGACAGCAAGGTACTGCAGTAAATCGTAATTGTTTTTTGTGGGTTTAGAGTTGACTTAATAGATCATTGGAAATGCCATTCTGATGGAAAACAACTTAGGTGCATTGCTTCTGTCTCCATGTAAGGATCTGTCATATGATTGCTTGCCAGTCAGAGGAAAATAACTTCATTAGATAGCAATGCTTTTTTATTGTAATCCTCTTACTTGTGGATTTGGGTCTTAAAATACAGCATGATAGATTTGTCTTGTGTACTCCTCTCCTGTTCTAAAGTAGTATTGGCAGAAATTTCATATCTCTGTTATTTTGGGAACTCTTTTCTGCAGCTTCTAGTTACACTGTTTCAGGTTTAAGCACTTTGCATTGGAAAGTGTGTAAGTGGACTGTGGGTACACCAGAAGGACATTCCAAGGACAGTGTGAAGGCTTTCCTGAAGAGCTACAAGCCAGCAGTGTAACATGGCTGTGAGAAAGCTACCACCTGATTCTGCATGCATCCAGGTAAGTATTTCCAGTAGTGGCCAATAAATATGAGTATTGTGACTAAGGCTGTGGAGAGGCCTTGCCTTGACCCCACTTCCAGTTCTTGTCAGCTATGCCTCTGGGGAGCTGGCAGAGTTGCAGAGCTGCTGGAGTTTGAGCAGAATGACCAGAACTTGTTCAGCCTAAGAACAAGAGGGCGTATAATAGATGTCTAAACCTGTACTGGGACAAATGAAGTAGCGAGAGAATCTCACATCCAGAGAAAGAGAGGAGCCAGAAGACAACGCAGTCACAAAGACAAACCAGTCTGAGCTGGCCAGGAGCCAGTTGAGGCTGGAAAATAGGAGGAGGTTTCCTACCCTGCAGCTGTGTGCTGTCATTTTGGTATACACAAAGGGAGCAAAATAACAACAGGCTGCTATGCCAATGCCTGTCCAAGCAGCAGAGGCCTTGACTTTGTAGACTTGTTTAGGTTGGAAAAGATCTCTAAGGTCATGGAGTCCAACCATTAACCTAACACTGCCAGGTCACCACTAAACCATGTCTGTGAGTGCCACAGCTACATGGCTTTTAAATACTTCCAGGGATGGTGACTCTACCGCTTCCCTGGGCAGCCTGTTCCAGTGCTTGACAACCCTTTCAGTGAAGAATTTTTTTCCTGTCACACCTTGAGGCCATTTCCTCTTGTTCTGTCAGTTGTTACATGGGAGAAGAGACCAACGCCCAGCTGGCTACAACCTCCTTTCAAGTAGTTGTAGAGAGCAAGACGGTCTCCCCTTACAGCCCCAGCTCCCAGCTATCCTCTTCTCTCAGCCAAGTGAGCTGTGGCTGCGAGGACTGCAGAGCAGGGCTGGTGCCTGAGTGCTGGGTGATCTGACTGGGAGGAGAAGGACCCACAGAGGCAAGTGGGGCCAGTCTTGCACAGCCACATACATTCAACTCAGTCTTGTATGTCATGGCATGGGTTATATATCTGGGGAGACATTGCCATCTCCTGCCTCCTTTTCTTCTTTAGCACTTAATCACATTTGGAAATGGTGAAGGAAATGTCAAATCTTGAAAGAAGCCAAGAGCACAGCATCAATTCCCTGACATTTTCTTTAGTGGAAAGTTTATGGTTCCTGTGGAAAGCCTATGGTGCTTCCCCTGTCCATGTCTGAGTTGATGTTTGATATACACAGAGAAGTGACTTGCTAGAAAACAAGAGGGGAGGTAAAGAGTCTCAGAGAGTAAATTATTCATTCAAAGTTTTTTGAGATCCCTGGCCTCTCTCCCTTCCTAATCCAAGGGGGAGGTTGGACAGCATGCTGCAACCAGACTCCAAATCCAGATATCCTGTCTCTAACTGGCCAGACTGACTTGACTGTCAGCGTGGCAGAGTGCCCACAGATGTCATTGCTCAGAAGGACCTCTGCAAGGCATCACTGCTGCAGGCTGTGCTGATCCCACTCAAACAGGTATCTCCTCTAGAAAATGCATCATGAATCTTCAATCCACCTCCTCTTTCCTGTCCCTGAAGAGGAGAAGAAAGAGCGCTTTTCTACAGCGGGGATCTGCCATTGTCAGACATGAAGCTATCGCCGGGGGGACAGCACACCAAATCAGCTTTATTGATGACTGAGCCCTAAAAATAAAACTTTCGCTATGAGGCAAAGCACTGAAGGTATTTGTAACACATTTAGAAAAGGTGAAAAAGTGTCTCCTATAGGAGACAGAGGAGAACTAAAATTTGATTTATTATCAGCAGATACCTTTAAAAGAGAATTGTTACCTCTGGGTTCAATCATGCCAAGTGAACTTAGCATGTAGGCTGCCAGTGCTTACAGCTAACACAGGGTACATAGAATACTGTCAAGAGCTTATTTTGATGCATTATTTTAATTTTTCCCTGATACACAAATCATCAGGGATGTGTTTGCAATCTGGAACAACCTAGTGCTCCAGACTGCGAGCAGTACTTTGATTTGCCATCTGAAATTTTAACGTGTATTTGAGGGCTTTCTTTGTAAAGTATTCTTCTGAAACACACTAAGTCTGCCAGGCATTTCACTTGAGCTAAAGGCACAGAAAGATCTAGTGTAATCTCTGCTCCACCTAAGAGGGCAGAGTGTCAGGGAATCTGGACTTCCATGCAGTTACCTGAGTTTTGCTTTGTTTAACATTTGTTACTTGAGCTGAGTTCTGCAAGGGCAGATCACCCCATCTTCAACTTGGAGGAGCTTACAAGCAGTTTAGGGCATTTGGCTGAGGTAGTTACTTTTACAGGCTGTAGAGCTGATACTGCCAGGTGCAGTTAGGTTTCTGAAATGCTCTCTTTATAAACCTGTGGCTTTGATTACTTCTAATTTTGCTGACTGTATCTAAGACCAAAAGTGGTTATGTGATTTCTGAGAATACCCTTAAGTTCCATAGGTTGTGCTGTGCCCTTGATGGAAAAAAATCTTGTGCTACACTGGTCTCTTGCAAGGGGTGATGGATTTAACTCAGTGAGAAGGTGAAGTCGCTCTGGTGTTTGAAATGTCCCCTTGCTGTTTGTGTGATAGAACCACTGGGAAAATGACAAACTTTTGAAGAATACAGGCCATGCAACCTGGTCAAGTCCTAGAGCTTGGTGGCTAAATTCTTTAGAGCGGCTATGTCCTGTCCTGGCCTGCACACGGTGAAGAGGGCTCTTCCATCAATCACTGCTCCTCACTTCAGCAGCCTACTGCAGCCTCAGGTGCTAGACCCACTGAGCCACTAGGGACTGGAGGGGCAGGGATAATTCAGGGGAATTCAGCATATAGGCTTGAATAAGGAGACCAAACACTTAAGGAAGCTTTTGGGAGGGAAGGATAATAGTAATGAAATCCAACAAGGTGGGAGGTGGAGTAGAAGCAAGGGACTGACTGGAAGAAGACTTGCAATATAAGAACTTGGAAAGGATGCTGAGGCTGATGGGATTTGCTTTGCTTTTTCCCTTTTTTTTTTTTTTTGTTTTGGCTGATGTCTAGAAATTTACATTCAGGAATTGCTGAGTTTGCAACAGGTGGTACAAAAGGCTGGGAAATACTGATATTAGGGACTTCCCTCATGCCCTTCTTGCCCATACTTCTTAGCATAGAAGTTATTCTCATGACATTGTCACATGCTATTTTTTCCACAGAATTCATGTGTCATTCATTGTACTGGAGAAATGGGGCTCCTGGCTTGAGCAGGTCCTGAAGATGAGTAAAATGCCTGTGGTTCTGCTTTCTTACATCTTGCAGAAAATAGAAGGTGGGTACTGAGAGAGGGGAGAACTGCATAAAGAAAAAGTGTAATCCTATAATCTGCGAGCAGTTGCCACGAAAGTTTTGCATAATGCCAATTATGTCACCAAACCATGAGTTTCACAAATCCTGTCACTGGTTACATGTTCCTCAATCTTTAACTGCAAACCTTCAGCTATGACTTGTACAAGCCCTGTTTATTCACAGCTGCAACTGAAGTCAGAATAGGCTGGAGCCCGAGTAGGACATTTGGGTTTAGGTACTTCAGCTGACAATCCAAAATGAGTTTTAATTTTTTCTTTAGGCTTCTGTACAGTAGCTCTCCACTTACAAACCCAGCTTGCTCCATCTCTCAGGCATTTTGAGAAAGTAAGTACTGGCTAGAAAAAGAAAAGATGGGGAGTTTCTCAGTCTTGCTCTGGGCAGTGTCATATAAACATGACATGACAAAACTAAGTAGAGAAAAGCTGCTCAGCCATGAAGGAGGAGAACCAGGCACAACACATAAATGTGAAGTGTCAAGTTAGGGAGCCAGGATTAGCAAGCACATTTCCCTAGAGGCCAGGGCTTCTGGTATTAATGTTGGCTATGAAATCACAGACTGTCCAGAGCATGCCTTGGTAGAAGTTACGACTGGGGGTCAGGAGCATTTCTGTGAAATAAAGCTCTTACTGGCCACTCCTTTGATGCTGTGGTTCAAATGTCTTGTTTGTGGGGCATGAGAACTGGGCTCCTCAGATGAATGTGAGCACCTAACATGTCCTGCTGAATAGAAACCCCTCAAGTGTGGATGTAGCATCCCCATTTAGTGATCTTATCTGCTGCTAGACTTTTTTGTCAATCTGGTTAACATTACTTTCTTCAACCCCTTGGCCTGCAAGCAAGACACCTTGTAGGATTCATTGCATTCTAAATCCCCCTTTTGAGATGCAAAGTTAGCTTGGCTGTACTCTTGACCTCCTTACCTTGTTTTCCACCAGCACCTTCGTACCCAGGCAATGTGATCTCCTGCTCACACGCTGTTTTCCAAGTAACATAGACTGGGTGTGACGTGCTGGGCAGAACACAAACAGCAATTTCACTTGTTGGGGAGTTCCTCTGGCTTGACAGCTCATGCTGTTGACTCACTGAGAGGTTTTTAACCTGGAGCACTACTGCTATAGGACCCAGTTTTACTGGAGGACAGTCCTTCTGGCACACCTGAATGGCTCTGTGCGTGTACTGTGCCTTTCAAAGATACACAGTAATTGTTCGATGGCTGCTACGAATTGCCTTGATTGAAGCCTGACACCCACATAGCAACTGGAATGTTCAGTGTATGGTGGGAAGGGAAACCACTGTTAGTAATTCTTCTACAGCTGCAGAAGCCATAAGGTATTTGTGTGAAGGTAATGAAATGTGCATGGAAAAAATCCTTGTAAATGGGTAATGATTAGCTTACATCATTATTGCTTATTTGGCCTATCGTGAGGGGTTTTGGTTGTTTTACGGTTTGGGAGGAGGCCAGGGTCAGACTTCAGAAACAAAGAGAGTATTTTTTGTTAATTGATAAAAATTATGCTTGAGTTCTAAATTAAATCAGAATACCCTTAAGCTGCCCTGCTGCGAATGCTTCTACACAGATCTTCTGGCACCAAGCCAAGCATTGTCACCACTCCTGTGCCTACTATTTGTTATTTAGGCATGTACTTGGGGATTTCTGGTGAAGACAGGGCAATATTAATGCTGCTGTGCAAGCCCTGAGTGAAACTTCGTCTAAACATGGGCAAACAACTCCAAGAGAGACTTTTGAATCAGAATGAGTGCAGAGAAGCTTGGAAAAGGTTGTATTAGGGATCTCTGGCCTAGACTGATTCATAGGTTGTACAGAGACTTTGTAGTCATATTTTCTGACTTTCTATGTTACACAACCATTAAACTGCACTCCTGAATTGACTCTGTTTTGACCACAGGGGCATGTTTAGGAAACGGGAGGAGGAAGGAATTTGACCTGAATTTACAAAGGTTCATTAATGTAGAAGACATCACAGCTCTTCGTAAAAGGTCTTAGTTTTAATTACCTTCACAGGTAATTACCTTCCATTATCATCACAGTTAAATATTTGTTATTCATTTCTACTCTAAACTTTCTTCAAGCTTCATATGTTCAGACTTGGAATGCTTTAGTTTGCTACAGCCAGGAGGTTTGATGTGATGTCTGTTCTGGCACAGATGCCAGTGGAGGATCCTGCACCTTACCAGAAGAATCATTAGAGGTGGGAAGAACTGGGGCTGACTTTGTACCAGAGGGGTTTATATCCTAGCATTCTTGTCACCACTCCAGTAATCCTCATGGAATAAGGCTCTGTTCCTGGCATGCACTGCAGAAGCACTGTCAGCTTTTCAACTTCTTTGACCTTGTATGTCAGCCGCATGATATGTGGGATCAAGAGAAATTTGCTTTAAGAATCAAATCAAGCTGACGGAGCCAAAAATTAATGAGAGAGGCATTAGGAGCTCGCTTATTTCTTTATGGTGTAAATCTAAACCCCTGGCAGAGTATCCAGAAGACATTTAATTTTGTAGCTGCATAGCAGCAGTCTGTATCTTTCTGCAAATCGCCTTCATCTATTCACCTTTAACAGCACTGTTTGTTCTCTTTGACCTGACACACCAGAGATGAGAGGATTAGGTTTCCAGACACTGTGAGTCTTTTTCCTTAGTGACCAATTTGAATTTCAGGCTTAAGTGAGCCAGTTGACTGCCTATTGAGATATGGCACACCTTGGAACTAATAAGCCTTGACTATAATTGTAATTCATCAGTGACACCTGCCTGATTACTTTACCTGGTTAGCTGGCATTGACTCTGTGGTACGTGAAATCTGCTGACTTTATTGAAGGATTGGGCAGGCTGCCCCACTTAGAAAACTAAAGACAGTGAAAGACACCATCTAAATAAGGTTTAGAGAGGACCTAAGCCAAGCAGCCTGGAAGAGATCAGAGTGGTGTGTAGTCTTCTGATTACTAGTTTAATAAAACCAGAAAACAGATGTGTGTATGTATGCAGGGAGAACTAAGGTAGACTGCGTAGACTATGTATTGTGCACAGGTTGCTTGAGAATAAGCTGGAAAAGGATTTATTTGTGTAATAATCAGTAAATTAATGGTCAGCTTTAGCGGTCAGCTGTGGTTATCCCATAATTGTACTTTATAACGATGACCATTTAAAATAAACCTCCCTATAGCTCTTAAAATTAAGCACCATGTATTTCTGTGACTGAGAAACTACAAGTTTTTTGTTTATGTCATATGGATAGAAGAATGTGCTTTATGTATAAGCTTCACGCACATTTGAGAGCCATATCTGGTTCTGCATGATTCTGCTAGCTGTTCAGAGTAAATTTCACTGGAAACATTAACAGCTTTCAGAGATCTCATTCTAAATATCTTGATGGAAGACATTCTTAATGTGTTCTTACTCATTCTAATAATGGCTGCATTTATTAAAAAATATTTTGAATGAAACTGGCTGCAAACTCCCTACACCTATTTTTGTACTTTCCATGTGCAAAAGATTTGCTTGCATGCTAGCTAACACACTGCAATTGCAATTAATCACAGAAGTATTTTTTCCCTTCTTGTCTTATTTCTTTCCAAATAATTAGTTTTAACTGGGGACATAGTGTTTATTACACAGGCACTCACTTTCCAGTTTTCTTCTTTAGCTCCGGGACAGCGATTCATAAAATATCCATTTGTTTGTGATGGAGCCAATACCTACATGTTGCTTGTGCAGTTCTTTTGATAGACGAGGTTGTGTTCAGATATTTCATTAAGGGGGCTGATCTAACCCTTTGAAGTTTTACTACTGGCTTCCTTAGATCTTAAGTCTTAAAACTAATCAGTTCTTAGCTGGATAACACCTAATGAATCTGGATGGTGAATAAAGCAGCATAAAGGATATCTTTGTTGCAGCTGAGCCAACCTATATGCACATAACCTTATTTTCAGTGTCCAGCTCCCTTAAGTGATCTTATTTTCTTCAGTAATTAATGATGAATCCCATGGACATATGTTAAAAAAAATCAAACAAAGCAAGCGTTTTATCTTTTCCTCCTCTACTTTTTCCATCTTTCTGGTCCTGTGGCAGAATCCAGTCTTTTTTGCTCAAAATGCTCTCCACTTGGAATCTTACTCATTTCTTCAAGGCTAAAAGACATTTGAGAAGACATCTCAGCTTTTTGAAAGAGCCTGTTGTGTTTCATCATGTTTCATGGGTGTTTCATCCCTCCATGGTACTGCTGCTGTAGAAGCTTAAAACTTCTTGCCTTCTTCAGCCTCTCCTTCCCTAGAGTCTGGAGCTTGACATGTCTTGCCTTCCCTTACCCTTTCCTCATACTTACCCTCAGCTTCTTACCAGCCTGTGTGGAAAACATCACTTCTTGCCACTGTCACACAACACAGCGCTGTCCTTACTGACTGCCGCCCCTCACCTCCAAATGCCATCAATGTGCTACTCTAATTCTACTTTAGGTCACTACAGTATTTTTTTGTGTCCTACCCAATGTGTTTTTCAGCTACATCCTGTCCTGTGTGGAAACCTTGTGCCCACTCCTGATTCCCTCTCTTTCAGATCTCAAGGCAGAAGGGTGCTGTCCCTAAGAGCTCTCCTCTCCAATGCGCCTCTGAGCAATGTCATCCCCAAACACAGCTTCAGCTATTAGCTTCATTCTGCCCACAGCTAACTCCCCACAAACAGGATGCATGCTCCTTGGTGGGTACCCAGCCCTTGGCTAGCCCACTTGGTCACAATCATCAGTATCATTGTACTTTTTTAAAATCAGACCTGTAATCTTGTTTTCCTATGGTTAGACCCTAATGTTCTGGTTTTGTCTCAGTACTTTTATTCCTGCCTGCCCTGCGTTTTCCAGACAAGATCTCATGTCTCTTCACACTCCTGTATTATTTTCCTTGTCTCAGCCATGCTGTTCCCATATGACTGAGTAGCCTGCTCTCCCTCTCTGGCCTCTTTTTGGATGATGCTCATTTATTAGTCAATTGTTCAAATTCCCTTCCCTTCCTGTTTGTTATTCTCTTATTTCTCCTTCAGGTTATTTTACTGCCTCACCTCTTCCTGAGAAGGAAACCCCCTCAGACTCCTCCATAGCTTTGTTCAGCCCTGCTTGCCTGGCTTTTTGGCTTCTGAAGCAGTCTGCTCTGCTATACAGTGACCCAAAATCAGCTTTTAATCAAAATATGAGAAACCACTATACTCTTCTTCCAATCCTTGCCTCTCGTCCAAAAAAACCAACCAACCAAAACAAAAATACAAACACTCACTGCTTAGGAGGTGGAAACTTGCTTTGTCTTATCTGCTCTTTGCTGGCAAAGAACAGACGTATTATTGTTTTGCTCTCTTCTCTACAAATTTTTTCATCCAACCTGCCTTATGTATTTTGTAGACTGTCAGACTCCTAGTACCAGGGATGTCATTGGGAGGTTTCTAGTGCTTGAGCTGATGAGAGTAATGTGGCTCAAGATGACGGGTCCTCTGTGAGGGATCCACGCTGAACACTTTACCAGGAATCACTGATAGCTGCAGCAGGGACTTCCAGAGCATTCCTTGAGTGGGGACAAGAAGACAGTGATTAGCAGTTTCCAGGGGAAAAAAGGCATGGTACTGCTCCCCACCTGTAAGAACATGATCTCTCCTCTGCCTTAACACTGTCAGCTCTTCACAATGTTTTTCCCATCTGACCCACATTTACTTTTGCTAGCATAATGTCTGGGAGTTTTCATGAAAATGTGTCATAGGCTGACTCACAGTAAAGAAGCAATCAAAACAGGACAAGAAAATCTCTTTCAGGCAAAACAGTCTCTCATGTATGCATCTAACTGATGTTATTTGCCTTTTTCATACTAGGTTGCCACTGACCAAGAATTTCAAAGTTAGAAAAGAAATTCATGCTTGAGGTCCAGCTTTCCCTGCAGTGAATCCCAGGCAGCACTCACTAAGTGAAAGCCCTCACACCTCTGTTAACAAGGGTAGTACCTGGGCCTCAGCACACAGAGCATGGGAAGCTGTGACCACAGGTAGGATGCTCAAACACAACACCAGGATGCCTTCCAGTCTCCTAGAAAACTCATTCCAGAGCACAGTCTCAGAGAAGACTTGCTGGCATGTGGTGTCACACCAACACTAAAACTATAGGGGAATTCCTTATTTAATGGATTAAAAGTGCTTCATTTCAACGGATACTTTTCCCACTAATAGCAGTAGCCAAAGAACAAGATGAAAAATGCCACTGGAAGAGAGGTGTAAGATTATATGTACTCAAAAGTCAAGTGTGACACGGATGAGAGAAAACATCTGAGAACATAGTGGTGTCTGTCCTAGCAGGACTGGGAGAGAAGCTTGAGAAAAGCTTCTCCCCAACCACATTTTTCTCCCTTGAGAAAAGCTTCTCCCCAACCACATTTCCAAGGCAGACCATCTCCCTGAAAAATGTTTGTGCAGGTCTGCAGAAATGGAAGAGGCCCCCAGATGCCAGTTGTTGTCTCTTGTCCTCATGGAGATGCCACCTGTGGTGCCTACGATCCGGCTGGATGACCACCCTTGTGGATGGCTGGCACCAGAGGGGATTTGGGATGCCATGAACTGCAACATGCTATCCCGCTTTTTAGAAAGAGCTCAGTGCCAGATGCCAGAAGAGTCCCTTGCCAGGGTGTGTGTCATCTCACTGAACTTCAGGACACCCTGGTGCAATGAGGCGGGGTGACAGTGCTTTCCACCCATGCAGGGTAAATGCACCTGGCTCTTTCCTTTCAGACTGGGCCAGGTGCTGCTGCACTTCAGCATCTGCAGCAGCCCAGAGGAGCGTGAGATGTGCTTTGCTAAGCCACAACTCAAACAGAGATTGCAAACAAATGTAACTTCACCCAATTTCACCATGGATTTGTTTGCAGAACCCCCTCCCCCTCGGTGGACAAACTGATCCCGGGTATCCAAAGCTGGATGGAGATCAGTCATTATGAGGACATCCTGCTTCAGCCCTGTGCCTGACAAAGGCCCTGATGGTGCTAGAAACAGAGAGAAACACAGGTCTTGATATTTCTTCAGGCATGTAAACCTGAAGCACAGTGGAAAATATTTGTGTATTATTCTGAAAATCCAAGCTGATGCTTACTAAATGAGACCAAAAAATTGCCTGATTCTATGCTAGGAGAAAGCAATGCAACTGGGACTGGGCTGTCCTTTAGTTTGTTTTACCTAAGCATGAACAATACCACCTCATTAGATTACCATGTATAATGTGAACTAACACATAAATAGAAAAAGCTAATACACTTTCATTCTATAAAGACTGTTATCATAGCTAGGGAAGGGGATTTTCTTAGCAGTGCTTATCTCAGAAGCTATTGGAAGGGAATCCAGTAGTACACTTTAATTGGCTGCTTTTGCATCATAAGATGTGTTAATGATTTGTTGGACAATCATTAACAGCTGTTTAATCTTCCCATCAGCCCATGCAGGATGTAGTTATGAATAACATCTTTTGTACACAACACACGTGTGACTCTGAAAAGATGAGATCCATCTCCTTCTTTGGGATGTTGCAAAGAAACATGAGAGTCTCCAGAAATAGTCCTAGCTCCTGCAATTCACAGCAGCTAGATTAATGTGTTACATGTCTTCTGGGGGAAAAAAAAGGTCGTTGTTTTGTTTAACATCAGTAGATCTTAGCTAGCACCTTTTTCATCACTGGCACTACCCTGCAACTTTCTTACAAAAATACTTCTGAAAAAAGGCTTTCTTGAAAAAAAAAAAAAGATTTACACTATTGTGATTTCAGTTGGGGCAAATTTATTAAGCTGGCAAAGACTTTAGTAGTAATAATTATACAGTGACCTTTTCTTTTGAAAGCTGGAAAGCTTGTAATAAATGAGTCAGTGAATAGGGAAGGAGAAAAGCAGTAGAGTGCTGGCTGGAAGGACTGCATTCGGCAGTCTGCTGTGGATTTTCTCTGTGCCAAAGTGTAAGGCATTTACATCATGCTTTGGGGGGTGGTGGTGATGCTAATTCTATAACTCTTGTTTGCAGAGTGCTCTAGCTGGGGTGCAAACACAGACTGAAGTCTCAGCACCTATGTCCACTTGCAGCCCATTCAAAGGAAGATGTACTTCTGAAAAAATCTGCATATCTGAAAAATCATATTCTAAAATTTCATCCACTAAATTCGGTGCCCTAGGTTAGTGGTCACTCTGGACTTACCTCAATTTCCCAGCTCTCAGAGAGTGAACTATTATTCCTTTTGACTCATACTCTTGTTGAAAATATAAATGTGTGCATATTTGTGAATATTCCAGTGCTGTACCACAAATTTTACAGAAAAACACACAAGGAAATTTATAATTCTGCTACTGCAGCAAAGTGTGACTAAAACAAATTAAAAGGTACAAGGGGGCTGTGCAGTGACCAGGGAGAACATTACAGTTTGGATGCCCATTAATTATCTTCTTTCCTGTGACTAAACCAAGACAGGCATGCATCCTGTAGAGAAAATAGTATGCCATTAATTAAAATCACATCAGGTTAATGCATGAAGGGGATATTAAATAAGCATACATAGGCATAATTATACGGTACCCCAATTTCTGTGTCTTTGACTTTACGACTTCTGTAATGTTTTAGCATGGTACCTGTAGTTGTGCCTGTGCATTGATTATATCCTAAGTAACTTATTCTGAAACAATAAAAGACACATTTCCTCAAAAAAAAAAAAAAATCATCAAAACAAACTGGAGTTTAATACTTCAAACTACCTTGGAACAGAAAAGTGTTAGAGGAATTAAAAATGCCCTCCAAATATGTAAATGCTGTCACTTCAAAGTAACTTCATCTTCTCCTTTCTCCTTCAAGCTCCAAGTAAATTCTACCCTGAGGGAAACCCTATGGAAGCTGGGCCTCAGGAAGAAGTTGAAAATTAGGCTACAAACTTAAAGGAAAGCTCATGACAACTTTGAAGTGTGTAACTGTGGCTCATTGGAGTAAGTACCTGTAATTCTCCCCTTGGGAAGTGGATGGACTTCTACATGTTGCTTGAGAGTGCCTGATCAGGCCAGTCCTAAGGGGAAGCATAGTATTAACAGGAAAATAATAGTGCTAACAGGGAGAGCCTCTGACAGCCTTTCACAGAGTAGCCAATTTTGGGTGATGGGGCTTTTTTTAAAATGATGAAGCCAGAAGCAGTTTTGCCATTAGGTTAGTGAGTACAAGAGGTGGTCTTTTATCTCCTGTGGTAGGGTAACATTTCAATCCTATGCAGTAGCTAAAGCTTTTCTTCAAATAAAAATTGTAAATAAACCTGGTGTTTCTGTTACCTTTCAGATCCTTTATGGAAAGTCCATTCTGTTTTGTGGCTGTTGCTCTGAGTTGCTTGCAGTTTGTCCAGCAAGAAGCCATAAACCACATGACCATGTCATGGGGCACCTATTCCACTGGACTTTCTTGGCAGGAGTCTCCCATGTCACGTTTGCTGTGGCATACTACTGATAATTTCAGTAAGAAGCATGAGCTTCTTAAGTATACATTTTTAATAATTTTACTTTTGTTTCTTTCCCCCTGGTTCTTGCTGTTTCTTAGTCTATCATTCTTTCCTGAAAATTATTAATACTTTGAGGTGTCTCAAATGGTGGGTCCACATTTTCATCGTCCCTCCAATATCTGCAGCTCAGTGAATTCTTATCAATTTTGCAAAAGGCAGCTGTATTAAAGTGGCTTTGTTGCTCAGATAAGGAAACAGCAAATACAAATGCAGCCAGATGTACAAATGAACCATGTTTTGGAGCAAGAAGGCTTGTGAAATAACACGGCCCCCAAAATAGGCATCGCGGAGAAGAGTGACACAGGTGTGCTCAGACACAGGTGGCAAGCAATTCTGCTCTTGGGAAGCAGGGAAAAGATGGCACGCTGTGCCAGTTTGAACAGCAGTGAGGTAGTTTTGTTCCCTTGCAAATAGATGTCTTGGAAAAAAGTAGAGGCTGCATGCCAAGAGGCTATTGATCACGTTGCTAAATAAAGGAGTAGCCTCGCTTCACAGGAGGTTCTTCTAGAAGCGCCTGCTAAGCCTTGGTGAGGAAAGGACTAGAGTCATCCCAGCACGCCAGCCTGACACGACCCATGCACAGCAGCAAAACGAGGGGCTGACAGGCCATGTGAAATACCAGCCCCTGAGCCAGTGCCTCCCAAATCAGCATCCATCAGAAGGCACAGAGGGAGCTGAAGGGCCATCACACAGCAGTCCAAAGACACGTGGGGAAAAGTGGCGTGACAGGATGGACTTGCCTGCTGTCTCCTTCTGCAGGAAAGCAAGGAGGGCTGCCAGGGAGTTCCCAGCCAAGCAGCCTAATCGCCACCTGAGCGGGATGGGGGAGTCAGCAAAAATGCTGCTGCTCCTTGTTAGGGTCATAGGAATGAGAGAATAATGCTGTGGGGTGGCTCAAGAAGTGAGTCTGCATTTTCATCATCTGTCCAAGATTCCATGCCTTGTCCTTGATACCACAGAATAGAACTAGCCACAGTGTTTCTGTCCTTTATGCTATGAATAATGTTCCTAAGTGACTTAGATAAAATGGCAATGGGATTCCATCCCATCCTAATTCCAAGTGGACATGTCATGAAAGGGAATGATGAAATACTAACAGGATGCCAAGTTCACCTTCTGGATAGAAACCTTGAGCCAAGGAGGATGGTACAATTGTCGGAGCAGTGAGCATCGCTCAAAGAATCAACTGTTAGAAACGGAACAGTGCAAAATGGGTAAGTCATGGAGCAACTTACTGCAAACATTACTGTTCTGAAAACCAACAATGCTTCTATAGCCATCATCCACCTCCTTCTTTATTGATCTAGACATGCTGCTGTCAGTCTTGCTACAGTTTCTAATCTATGATGCCAGGTAAGAGGTGGCTTTCACAGATGTGCTGGAGGGGCTAGGATGGTTGGCACTATCTTGGTAGTTGAGGGGTATCCTTTATCTGTCACGAATGGCTTTGAGCAGCTGAGAAACAAAGGTCCTGCTCCTTGCTGTTACCTGGGGTCCTTCGGTCATGCTTCCTCTGCCATGAATAGTGATGTTTACTTAAGCCTGACTATGCAATATATGACATAAACCATATACATTCAAAGAAAGTTAATACCATACTATTTAGAAAATCAATACATTTTCATAGTATAAAGACTATTTGGTACAATAGTTAATGACATTTTCCTGATGTGGGCTGAGGCCATTAGTTGGGGGCTGGAGGCCTAGCAGGAGAGAGGCAAAGCAAAAAATACCCTCTGCTGTCCAGCTGCAGCCCAAAAACCAGCTGGACGTGGGTATCTCCCCATTGGATTGACAGGCTTTCCGCTTCTCAGAATGGTTTGTTTACAGCTGTGTCTAAAATAAACGTTGCCTAATTTTTTTTTTTCCGCTCCTGTTACTCCTGCGGAGCAAGTTGGATTCCTCTCTGACTCACACATGATTAACTAACTTCCAGCTGCATTATCTTTATTGTTGCTGCCGATGCACAAGCCAGTGCTCAGCACGACTCATGGATCCCAAGCTGTGCTGGCGAGGCTGCCACTTACAGAACAGGATTTTTTTTTCTAACAGTTTTGGAGTTTGGGAAATTTTACTGGTTTTTATTTGTGTATTTATTTATTTAAGACGCTGCAAGTACCTGCTCTCTCGGGGACCAGAGAAATAAAAAGAAACAACCGGTAACGCTCCCCGACCCACCCCGTGTCGCGCTGCTGGCCGAGAGGCCGCGCCCGGCGGCCGGGCGGCGCCGAGAGGGTCCCGGCGCACGGGGGGACAGGAGGGTCCGACAGCCCCGGCGAGGAAGCGGTTAACGCCGGGCACCAGGAAACGGGAAGGAAGAGGCTGAGCTCGGCAGGAGCCGCACGGCGGAAGCCCCCCCAGCCCCGCTCCCGTTGGGAGCCGCCGCCGCCGGGGGACCGGGCGCACGTGCGGGCGCGGCGGCGCGGGGGCACGTGCGGGGCGGGCACGTGCGGCACCGGCACCTGGCAGCGGCGGGCGGGCGGGCACGGAGGGAGGGGCGGAAGGAGGGA